>JXSR01S003947.1:46001-65230 GCA_000969725.1 Ophiothrix spiculata
TCACCCCCATATCAATTTCATCTGTGCTAAAAAAAAGTTTGGGAAAAGAAAAAGAGTAAAGTGTCTGATCTGAACATGAACTTTTTTGTTAATTTTATGTTTGAGTTTCCAGACGTTCCACATTTTCATGTGGTTTTGAAGAATTAGCACCTTACTTGTATAAAACACAATAACACAGCTCAGTTTCAAGGGGGGCTACTTGGGTATATATTTTACACATTCCTAGCTTAATTATATTGACCTAGACAATTTTTCTACTCAGTGAAAACCAATTTGAGCAACTTCTTGTTGAATGTTTACACAACAAATTATTTTCTGAGTTGGACAAAAATTTGTAAACATTTTCAAAAACATTAGTCTTAACTCGTACTCATGGCAAAAAGGATGATAAAGTTTTCAAACTTTTTTCACAATTCTGCATACCATACTCCAATAGATGCATATCCTGACATAAAAAAGTTATTGGTAAACGTTAAAGAATGTTTATAAATACCATTTTTTCTGGAAAGCAGCAGGTACAGTGCAGGAAAATGAAAACATACTTGATGGAGCTCAACCAACAATGAAACACAAGTTTATACATATATAGAATGGGATGTAATTCTTCATCTTTAAAGAGTGCAGTTCTTCAAAAAATGGTAAAACCTTGGAACTTCTTGTAAATGCTTCAAACTCATAGGTATTGGTTGTTTTATATAAACCCTCATCCATTCCCTTATTAACAAATTAACACTAATACACATATGAAAGGCTATGAGATGCCACTCACTATTTTACTGGTTTGTGTTTTTATTTTTATAACGAGTATCAAGCCATGTCCCTATTTACCAAATCTTGGAAACAATTGCAAGCAATGCCTCAAATTCACAGATGTTGGTTGTTTTTTATAACTTCTAATACATTGACTAAAAATGCCCCATTTGCCAATTTATTATCGTGCTTATGTACATACAAAGCCAAATATGCCTGCCCCTAACCCTTATCCAAAAACAACTTAGTTCTGCGTAAGCCTAAAATTGTTTCAGGATACATAAATCTGTCTCCTGAACTTTTGTCAACACCATCTTTATTCCATTAGGAAGCACACCTTCAGATGACTTGGGTTTTTGCTTCAATAAATGACAATTTGTAAATACTCCAGTCCTTAAAATTGGAGTGATTACATCATGTATTCTGGAAACTTGTGTATTCAGTAAATCAATGACAGTCTTTAGTCCTATCACTTGTTTAAAATCTTTGTGAGAATAAGAATCATTTTAAAAGTGGTAACATCAGTGGCCTAACATGAACATTTCCCTTATGTTTTCCCATTGTTTAAATCTACTCTCTCTTTTTTACTTGGGTCATCAATTGTTCTGGTAGAAAGCTTCAGGGGCAGCATGTCTCCTCCTAGGCTATTACATGATTGAATTCATTAACCTGTGACCTTTAAAAATCTTATTAACAACAGAAAGTCCAAAAATATGCAAAAAAAACCTACACAAGAGTCTCATACGACAACGAAATGACATGCTGTAGGTTGACAATGGCGTCAGGACAACAGCTTGAGGGTTAATTTTTTCAGCAGTATAACATAACTTTAATTTAAAGGGTTTCATGCTCAAATCAATTATCTAAGGTCTTTATGAGCATTTTTCTATCTTTCCAAAATTTTAAATGATATACTTTCAATATTCACACTCTATCACGATTCACAGTACACTGCTGCCAGAGAGTATTTCTGCACAAAACCTTTATTAAGCCATATCTCGAGAGGCGTTTATCTGACTTTCATAATTTATTGACAGGATCTATATTTTATTATTATCAATAGAATCATAGCAGAATTGCACTCTGCATTTGAAACTATGGTGTGAAATGCGTACTTACCACTTTAGGCTACGCATAAAAAAAACATTCTGCACATTCTTTGAAAACTCATCACCTTAAAACATTCTACCCAGTTGCACGATGATAATGAGGTTATGAATAATTGATAAGTTTCATTCTAATTAGATTTATACTTGCAGTGTATTTGTATGTGGCCCATGAAATCAGCCATTTTTATGGTAATGGAAGATCAAATATCAGAAGAAACATTCATTTATATATATATTGAATAAATAAGTCACCTATAATACAAGCATGAATCTTTGATGATCATGGGTTGTTTTATACAAAAAAATGAGGTTTCTTAACATTTCTAAATATGCGGAAATACTTTTCCAGCAGTGCATCATAAATTTTGCCTTGTATTAAAAAAAAATTAGTATATATCCTGATTTGAAATATTCCCCCTTCGCAACTGTGATGAAAGGCTAACTAAAACTTGAAGTAAAGTAATATACAGTCACCAAGTTTTCAAACAAGAAATTTAAATCAACCAATTCAAAGTCTTGCCATAGATAAATACACATTATAAGATCATCTAAAAATATCTTGAGTATTATAAATCTCAAGATTACGAAATATGATTCAGAAATCAACATTTATCCATATTACCAATAAACTTGTAAACTAATGCTTTAACTTCAGAAATATCATCACATCATTAATTTAAATATGGATAAGAAAATTTCATTTTAGGTCTTTTGAAACATTATCCGTGCTGATAGGTATGAATGCTATTTTCAATACTGGATGTATTCTATATTTATCAAATACTTCATTCAAAAACAAAAAAATGTTATCTTAAATGAATACAAATCAAATATAATTAATTGCAAATAGATACATCAATTATGCCAATCTATTTTATATACCTCATCTGAGGATCTTACCATGATATAATCAGTGATACAAACTATCCCGGGTAATAGTTCAAATTGCACCAGAAATTGAAGGCAAAAGTTCAAATACGCCCGATATGGGTAGTCGTTTTAAAAGCATTTTAAACTTTGTGTGGATTATAATCTACATTTTTTAAATTTTATTTGTTGTTAAGAATAAACCTGAAATCAAACATTTTAAGTGGTTATTCATTTATTTGTTTGATCAATACATTATACAAATATGGACTGCTCAAGAGGGCAATAGTAAGAACTATGTATTGCGGAAGTGGCTCAGCTGATAAAGCCTCACCTTCACTTATGGCTAAACCCGGGATTTGAGATCACCTCAGGGATATAATTTCAACCATACCCTTTCTTCACCAAAGCAATATGTATCAATACAACCATAGACCCTATGATATAGCCGTTTCAAATGTCTAAGAATCTAATAAATCATGTTTATTTTCAAAAGTCATTGAACATACATGTGAATATATGAACTAAAATGATGTATTAATGTCAGAAATAAATGACATCTAAGGAAATATTATTCTGAAGTGCTCACCATCCAAAAGGTCAATTTCAACTCACTATCATAAACTGGCAGAGTAACTATTATGGGATGCTTCCTGAAGTTCCTGAATCCAAATACGATACGCTTGATTAATAGCGCCTACTTATAATCAAGATGAGGAATCGGTGGGTAACATGCACCAAATGAGCTCAAGTTCAAGACAGTGTTTTGGCAAGGCAGCTAGGAGGGCATTTGCCAAGTTTGGTGTTTCTGTAACACACTTTGTGTCTGCAAGTTTCCCTCTTATGCATGCATGAAACTAGGATATGAATCAGGAATTAATGAACCGTTGAGAAATTTGGGTACAACCCAATAACGCAACTCATCCAAGTAATTACAATGCAAGTTAGTGAACACTGGAATCTCTCAGAAAATCAAAATGATACTCAATATTATTACAGAAAAATGTATTTAGGTCTTCTGATTGCAGAGAGTGCATCTTGCTCGCTTGTTGAGTTGGCTTGAATTTCGCAAAATAGAGAAATTTATTTGTGACATGAACTGTAACTGTACACAACAAGCTACGGAACTTAAACCATGACATTTCAATGTGTTTTTACTTTCACCTTGAAAATCCAATTTGGTAACTTGTACAAGTTCTCACAAAGATTCAGAAACATTGAGAATATCAAACATTGACATTCAAACAAGCTTCTTAGTGCGTTCCTTTAAGAAAGTGTTTTAATGTTTCCTTCTTGAACATACATGAAAATAGGATATGAATCAGGAATTCAGAAACTGTTGAGAAATTTGGGAGCAATCCCGAAAATACATTTTGTTCAAGTACTTACAATGCAAGTCAGTGATCACAGAAACTTTCAAAATGATACTCAATATTCATTGTAGAGAATATGCATTTGGGTCTTCCAAATGTCAGGGAGCACATCTTCACAAAGAGTTGAAATCAGCTTCAGCTCTGCAAAGTAGAAAAACCTAATTGTGGCATGAATTTTAACGACATAACAAGCTGGGCAACTTAAACCTGAAAGTAAGATTTTTTTTAAACTTTAAAATTGAAAAAACAATTTGTCAACTTGTACAAGTTCTCACACAGTTTCTGAAACTTTCAGAGTATAAAACAGTCACTTTCACAATTCCAATTCCATTCATCTGCAAGATGTGATGCTATTAACATACCCTATTCACTCGTCCAATTCAACTATGTATTTTCTGAATGTATGTCACTGTAGCATTGGGTTGTTTCATACTAGTGTAGCAAAAATGATGTTAAAATACTTTTATAATGCTTAATCATAGAGTAGGATGGTTTGTCAAATTATTGAAAGTATGGAGAATTTAAAATATTAAAGGTTTGTCAGTCGGAAAATAGTTAAATTGGACGAGTAGATAGGGTAGCCTACTACATTTCTCATTACTTACCTTATTTCTTATTTTCATAAGCAGATAAACAGCTTCTGATAGTATAGTCTAACATACAATCCAGAAGAAAGGCAGACCCATACTTTAATCATACCCTTACTTCATCAAGGAAATTTCATCATTTCAACCATGATAGGCATTATGTTTAAGAACCTGATAAATCATGTTTATTTTCAAAAGTCATAGAACATAAATGTGAATATATGAAGTAAAATGATGTATTAATGTCAGAAATAAATGGTATCTGAGGAAATATTATTTTGAAGTGTTCACCAGCCAAAAGGTCAATTTCAACTCACTATCATAATCCTAACAGAGTAACTATTATGGGATGCTTCCTGACGTTCCTGTATCCAAATATGATAAGCTTGATTAAGAGTGCCTACTCAAAATCAAGCAACAAGAGAAATCAGTGGATATAAGTAACATGCACCCAAAGAGCTCAAGTTCAGTCAGTGTTTTTGGAAACGCAGCTAGGTTTGCCAAGTTAGGTGCTCTGTGTAATGCAGAATGTTTCGCACATTTCCATCTTTTGGGCAAGATACAAATCTAGGATATAAATCAGGAATTCATGATCCGTAGAGAAATTTGGTGCATTCAAATAATGCATCTCATCTGAAGTGATTATAATGCAAGTCAATGAACAGTAGACCTCTCAGAATTACAAAATGATACTCAAGATTTCTTGCATAGAACATGCATTTGGGTCTTCAAAATGTCAGAAAGGGCATCTTTCCCATTTGTAAAAAGTAAACTAAATAAGCTTGAGCTTTGTAAAGTAGAGAAACCTTTTTGCGGCATGAATTCTAACTATACACCACAATGTTTCCAAATATACTCAATATTTCACAAACTTCTTCAAAGTTCAGAAATTTTCAGTTTTTTTTAACATAATCAACTACACTGCAAGATGCGATGTCTATACTGAAATCATGCACCTCACCTCCTAAATTTTGAGGAATTAACCAATGTACCTGCCATTTTTGTATTTTTTTAAAAAGAAAAATTTCTGATAGACTGTGAGAAGCCATGGAATCTAAGAAGCATTTTTATACACAATTTATGTATTTCAACCTCATTTGTTAGGAACATTACTGATAGCAAATCTTAGGTGTGTGAGATACATAAAATACTAGGAATATCATTTTATTAAGTTTATTAACACCACATTTGCAGCACAGCCCTGTCTTGTATAGTGCCTTTAAAGCTAATTATTGAATAAAAGCAGTAAGATTTCTAATAGACACAGTGGTCAGTCCAATCAATATAAGAATGATATTTTGATTTTTCAGAATTGCTAAAATGATCATAAGTATAAAGTTCTATTAAAATAATTGCACATTGAAGAAGTCATCATCAAAATACAAACAAATGCATCCAGGAGTGAAGCCCTTCAAGATGCCACTTGACTATCTAGGTCAGTCAATATTTAAACAAATCTTGTACTTAAAGGAGGTGACCCATGCTTTCATCTATGATTGATGGGCTAAAAGTAAAAAAATTGATGTTGATTTTGATTTATACAAAAAAAGAAATATGAGTAAAAATTGGCTTTCCTGATTTTGAGATTTTTTAAAGAAATCAAATGTGTGCCTCTTCCAATTATCATACAAATCACAGCAATGACATACCCTTAAATGAAATCTTTGCATGTGTCCTCACACGTAACAAGCCATTTCAAGGATTCATTTTAGAGCTAAAGATGCAATACTTTCAGAAATGTGTACAGCTGAATTCAGACGCGACACAAATACACTGAGCATGAGTAGAAAGGAGTATTGAGCAGTTCTGATCAATCAATATCCAAATGCAACATCATTTGCTGGAACGCAAATCGAGTTGAGAAAAACTGAACTTTCCATTGCGTTTTGTGTTGGCGGCTGCTGCTGCCCATTTGTATTTTGAGCATGAATTCATTTGCGATGCCATTTGCAAATTATTGGAACCACAACACATTGCATCGTAAGTACAAATTCAGCTTTAATCTCAAACTGTAAGAAAAGCTTTTCTACATCCTTTTTATTGCAGATAGTCACATATGGTTACTGTGATCTAAAGAAAATGTTACTCTTCCAAATTTCCATGTTATATCAGCACAATTTTTAACCAATATCTTACCTTAAATATCAGCAATACATTTCTAAAGTCTGTTTTCTCTCCTATATGTAGTTTTTCATTTTGCCTGAAATGTCATGAGAGAAAAGAAAAAACACATTACAATACTGAAACTCTTTTTCCAACTACCAGTACCAATTTTCTGAAAGTTGCTCTCAATAAGTAATACATAGGAACTTACTTTTGCTGATGAATATTTCAGAGAGTCATGTGTGACCTTTCAGTACGATGCATATAAATGGAAGAGAAAGAACACTTTGGTTCTAAATGACTTTATCAAAAACCAACATGCAAAGAACACAAGCCTCTGCACAGATAATAAGATGATAGCTTTCAGACCATTTTTTCACTTTCAATGGCAACTTTATTGGTTATCATTATCAAAGCAAAATATTTCTGTGTGAACATTGTTCTTACATTTCTTGCAATAATGCAACTTCAAATTGCATCATTAGGTTTTTCTCTCTTTAACTTTATTTTTCAATTTGATTAAAAATCATTATTTGCAGGGGATTGAAGACCAGTGAGAATGGTGTGAACCAACCCTAACCCTAACCCTACCAAACATCAAAAAATCACAAATCATAAAGTTAGGCACAATCGCTGTCATGGCAGCGCCTGCTCAGTGGCTTGACATAGTGACAGCAGGATTGGGGTGCTGCGAGGGGTACCGGGATCGAACCCAGGGGGAAACCTGCCATTTTCAACTTGCAGATTTCCAAGTTTTTAAATAAAGAAGGGAGTATGGGGTTAAGGTTAAGTAGCTTCTATCAAGTAAAAGTGATTTTTGCATCTTTGAAGGGTTTTCAACTTTAAAACAAATACCCTTGATATTTATGCTATTTTTAATCATATTATGTCAAGGATAATTTTTGACATACAAGGCAAAGTACTCTAAATATTCCAAGAAATCTTATGATTATCAGTCAATTTGAGTGTTGACAGAATAATTTAGAAGCTGTTGAAAAACACATCATACACAACATAGCCATCAACTTAATACACAACCCTGAAAAAAGGGAGGAAAGTTACAAACATTAGATACAATCTTAATGATTTGGCAACTACAACCGAGCCCAGCTTACATAGCTTCAACTTGAATCCTTGATAATTCACCATTCAATCTGAATGCTACAAATCCCTGGTCTCTTGTGCATTGTACAGCAATCCTTGGTGACCAGTTCTTGAACCCGATATTTTTCATGTTAAGCTTATGGGGTGAAGGGTATTTTGGGTGATACTATAAGTTATGATGTTAAGCTTATAGGGTAAAGAACTGTTATTGAGGATGCTATAAGCTTCAACAGGATCCTGACACAGATCTAGATATATGCCCAACAAAGTAAAATTGCAATAGGGTGCACTACACTAAATAACTAGCGCTCGCAATCCGGCATTTCTAAAATCGGCAAAATTGACTGCCCTCTCCTAAATGAGGACCTCAAAATGTATGGAAGGGCAATATGTTTTGTAAATATTTTGTTCTAATTATAAAGTTAGGTTTATTTAAAGATGCTCTGATGCCATTTTTGATCTCCAGATTACTTTGGTAAAATTTAAAAGGTTTTCCTTAATTTGCGTCTGATTCTGGAAATACAAAATTCAGCTGTCAGTGATAGGGGGCGTTATAACTTCAGCTTCCAGTATCTTGAAAATTTTGCCTTGATGGTGTACTTTTATCATCATTTTGTGTTAGAAGAGATCATAATCAATTGAGAAAAGACAGTGTTAAAGTAACAAGTTACTTTATTATTGAGTTTTCAGGTGTTTTTTATAGGATGCCATTTTGTACAGTAAGCCCAGTCAATGCGAAGCTATTTCGTGGTGTGGCTCCAGTATGTGCATTTATAAAGCATAGTAAATTCTTCTATTAAACATAACATTTCACTTCAATTCATTCCCGTGCAAACAGTTGTATGTACACATGTTTGATATACTAAAACCAGACATAAGTTATGAAAAAACATTGGTCCTCTGCTTATTTCTGCAGGATTTCTTCAAGGGAAAAGGAAGTAGTTTGCAATATGTCTACAATTAACATACTGCATTTTTATTTCGTAAGCAACTAATATTTCACTTTGTCTGTATATAAATAAGATATTGGCTTTTTATTTGGGGTTCTCCTTTGGGTAGAACTTGGGTTTTTGAAATCAGCTTGGGCTATAATCTAAACAAAAGTCAACAAATAATCAGTATTTGCATTAGTGCTTTCCAAATGTTGTAGCACATCCAGCTATTTGAACCAGGCTTTAATATGATTTTTTTTTGACATTTTACCATGTTTCTTGTTTCACTGGCCTTTCACTGCCTGAAATTTTATACCTTCTTCAGCATGTTTAGCTCAACCCAAATGCCCTAACTTATCCATAGTCAGAAAAGAACAGGTCAAGTTAATGGTTCTTGAGAATTTAAAGTTTGAAGTTTTTAATAGTTGATCATAAGTCATGAATTGGTCATGTACATATGGGGGAGATGTAACATAAAAACTCATTCTTCGCAGTTTAATGGAATTTTATTCAAGAAGTTTAATACCTACTGCAACAAATTTCGTTATCTGGGCAATTGAATTGTCTTTCAAATGCAAAAATTTCCAAGACAATTGAACAAATATTATGAGATCTATGGCTCAAAATGTGAGCCAAGTCAACGGGGGAGGCGATGGAGGAAAAAAACGTGGAGGAAAAGTCCATTGACTTGTACACAAAATTGTGAAAAATTAACAATCTTTCAAAAGTCGTCATGCCAAAAGTTGAATCCTACAAGAATCATTTACACACACATTTTAATGAAAGACAAATATACCTGTCCATGCCCAAAAATTAATGGTAGGTGATGTATTAATTATAGTTTGGTGAGGATAAATTTTGTCATTTTCAGGGTATTTCCACTACTAGTTTCAACAATGTTCAAAGGTCAAAATTTTCATGACAAATTTCGTACGTTGTGAAAACGTTGATGAATAACAGTAATGACTTGTTGTAAATGCATAATACCGTAATTGCACGGATTAACAGCAACAAATAAACCAACGTCTATCGGATCAGGTTAATTATTCAGATAATGCATGTTTGATCACCCTATATATCAAAAATGCAGTAAAATGGCCATAGTAAGCAGAAATTTGAATGTAACTTGTCTCAAACATTGTCAATTATTGCTAAGACATATAAGAAACTCACCAAATAGCCCATGGAGGCATACAATCCTTTTGAAATGTATATGATTTTAACCACCCTTTATATTTCACCATATGGATATTAAGTGAACAGTTCTCTGTGTTTTATCAATATAAATCCATACCTGTTTTGTTTTATGTTGATGGCTGTGTAGAATAAAAGAGGTTTATGCAGAGAGTAAAATTAACACATTTTTTTTTATAGTTACACCCTGTATAATTGTCACACGCCCTGTATAATGTCAGTATCATTGTATATTTGGTATCCTTGTAGCATGAGCTTTTAAAAAAATGTATACTTTTATGGTGTTAAAATGTCCACATTTAATCCTGTGTTGAGAAATATTCAGATTGGTGATGTTTTTCTCATTTAGCGGTATGTTACACTTTTTCTGACCAATTCATGACTTATGATCAGTTGCATGATTTTGTAGAACCCCATGCAAATAGTTACAAATTTGATCACAGCTAATTCCCAAAACCTCTGGTACATGGAGTCATTTGCTAATGTTCAATCAATTTTCTTCCATGTGTCTTTCATTCGTTTGTTTCCTACCAAAGGTTATATTCTTGTATTTTGATTGTGTTAAATCGTTTTAATTATATACAAATGAACTTTTAAATGGAATCTGGTTCTGGTGCAGCCTGTTATATATTACCTTGAGGTTGGATATCATACCCGTTGCTACGAGCTTATAGAATATCATTTACAAGCTATAAAATACAAATATTTAAATTGTTAGCAATATACATCTTTTTTAGATCACAGGTATCACTTTGTACCAATGACCATTATCATTTTACAGCAGTCTTATCTAAACAAGCACCATCACAACAAAAACATGGAAACTATAAACAGGAATGATTGATGATCACCAATTAAGTTGTAAAGCAACAATTTGCAGTCCCAACAAGTGAAATTGTACCCATCCTGTCTCCGAGCTATGCTGTCCGATACGGCCATTTTACTCAACACAGGAAGCAAGATGGGAAGGGAGTAAAAGTGGAACGCAACATGAAGAAAAGGGAAGAAGAGTTCAGTGTACTTGGCTGCTATCTCCTATCATCAAATATAGCTATCAGAATTAGACCTCTTAATCATTTACAAATAATGTTTGTATCACATGGCAAACTATATGGTCCATCTCTCTTGACTGCTCTTGAGGGAAGAAGTTTGAAACTTATCTGATTTAAGTCTACTGTTTGAGACTCCTAAATGAATATGCAGCAACATCGTATACCATATTGACATTTAATATGATGGGTTGTTAAGTCCTGCTGTGGATATCTTATCAGAATTATGGTTGAATCAAACCATCTTAAATCAAAGGTTCATTAGGAATGACACTCAAAGATACAAAGGTTTTCTTAAGATATTTCCAGCTGAAAACTGAATTGTTTTCCATACAGTGTCAACAGTCCTTTCTGCTGTCTTTCTCACTGAGTTTTCAACAGCAATTTTAGTAAGAAAATGAAAATCATCGCAAAGTTTTGTACTGCTCGAGTCATCAATATTTTATTCAGTATCATACAAAAGCTTTATTTCAGAAGTGGACAAATTAACACAATCTAAAGTAGCAGAACATTCTTTCAAACAATTCACTCCATTGGTGACAATTTTTCAGGAATGCTCTGTTATAAGCTTTAACCTTAACCAATGTCCCAGATGACGTATGTGGCTAATTCACACAATTTGTGTAAATTAATCCAATATTGAGAAATAGGTTTTGCCTCTAGCCAATTTTTTCATTGCTTGTCATAAACCTTCCTTACCATGTCCCATTAGACAATTACCAAATATTTCTGTTGACACCTGTTTCAGCAACAAGTTGGCTTATGACACGCAGTACCATAGTATCTGTAGACAAATGAGGTGACTTTTTCTGTATACTGTTGTTTTTTTCCAATGCATCCTTGACAAACATCAAATATGCACAAGATGACAAAATTCTTTCATCTGAAAGAACATTAATTTTTTATGGGACGACTGGAGAGGATTAGAACTGAAAACCATCCCGTAAAACCAAGCCTAACCTCACTTTCCAACTAATGACCATGACATAGTTTGTATATTTGCAGGAAAACCGAGGTATTGCCCCAGGTCAATTTTGTCATTGGCTGTCCATAACAATCTATGGCCTGACAGAATACTTCCTACCTGTATCCTATCATACAATTACCAAACATTTCTGTTAACACCTGTTCCGACAAGAAGTTTGCTTCTGCTCAGGTATCCATAGACTCAACCTAGTGCTATTTGGGTACACTGTTGTTTCCTCCCCTTGCAGCCTTGGCACATTTAACAAAACTCTACTACTTACAAGAGACATTCTCCTGGGTCTACCGGTAAGATATATTGTCATGAGTGCAAGAAAGGTGTATCTGCAATGGCTGCCCTAAGTTTTACTTATTAGTATGCCACAAATTCCTCAGAAATCCCCTGTCTTATGTCAGTAATTTTGAAATGTTTTTTCAGGTGACACTGCAGCTACCTAAAGAACCAATATATACAAAGTTCTAAATACATATCCAGTTATACTCACTGAGCTATGACGTTTCGAGACCGAGTTTGCTGGTCTCTTGATCACATATGATGACTTCTGTGACATCCAGGTCCAGTGTTGCCAGCTGGTTCCCGGATGATTATATGGTCATACCTAAAGAACCATTTCAAGAACCACTGATCAAAGACTTATACAGTGTGCAATCAAAAATTATGAAAAATAGCACCTATAATAGACACTTTCTTGCACTCATGTGAAAAATGTCTAAAAATTTAGTATTTTAGGTATATAGGTATTCATTTTTATAGAAAACCTACCCAGGGTGTCCACATATTGAAACCATCAACTTGTAAAGTTCCAATCAAGAACCTTGGCACTTCTATTCTGTCTACTCTCATTGACCAGAAAACTGGACGATCCAAATATAACGGCTATATCCAGTTATTCCAAACCAATGTTTTCTGAACACAAAACCAACATCCATTTATGGAACTTGTACATTTAGGGTACTCCCATTAGACCTGACATGTAAAAACTCTAAACCTAACACTCAGGTTTATGGGGCTTTGGATAAGACCAGGGGACCACAACAGTGTTTTGAACTGATTTGGACAACACTAGCTTTAATAATGCTTAACATGATGACAACATGATTGCCTGTTGGGACAAAGGATCATCATGCATTGTACCAACTTTTGTCAAGCCTGGTTGTCAAGTAGTGATTTTATATAAACTAGTAGGGCATAATAATATTTTGATTGACAAGACATGATTGAAGATCAAATATCATAAATAAGCTTGTTACCTGAAATCATTTGAAGATTTTAAGCTTACCCCACTCCCAAATAATGACCATGACATACATGCTAACAGGTGAACATTGCATTGGCCTTTCCAGAGTTTCAATATAAGGGGTGCGAACAATATTTTGACTACCAACAACCGACATGTGAGGCTCAAAGGGTGGACCAAAATTTTCAGTGTAGCTTTTGAAAACTGACAAGACAAGCAACAAAAAAGGAAAGTACCGCTGCGCTAACCCGATTTTGCTGAGTGGTGTTTTGCTATATTCACAAGCAGTGTTTCCGCTAAGGGTTTTGAGCTTGCGCCAATTTGATCAAGTTTGACAGAGTTTGAAAGGTGCTTGCGCCAAAATCATGAGCTGTTGCTGAAAATTGGCTCAATAAAGCTAGAAAAATATCTTTCTCACACATTTTTCAGAAACTTGTTGCGCCAATTTTCACCGCTCCTGCGCCAATGGCGCACCATACGGCCTTAGCAGAAACACTGTTCACAAGGATTTAAATCATAGCACTTAATAATTTCTGTAAAAAAAGCATCCCATGATGGTAGGCTTAATCTCACTCCAAGGTAATGACCATGACATAGTTTAAGCGCTAACGGGAAACTTGGGTATTGCCCCTGGTCAATTCTGTTCAATTTCTTGTCAGAATACTTCCTAAGTTTTCCCATCAGACAATTACCCAGCATTTCTATTGACACCTGCACCAACAAGAACATAAGCTATGACATGCTGTTTAAGTATCCGTAGCAAAAACAAGCAGCTATTTTGATACACTTATTTTATTCCCCACGGCCCCTGCACACACTAAAGCAGTGAAGGATGGCAGTCTGGTAGAACAGGTACAATTGTGAAAATTGTTTGATATTGCAGAAAACACAATTCAACCCAAAAATTAGCATGTGTTAAGGAAATTTTCTACCAAGTCAAATGGATAAGATATTTTTCAGTTACATGGTGTTGTTGAATTCATCATGTCATAAAAGTGGAGTCAGTTAACTGCTTACTACTTTTATACTTAAAATAATATTACAGAAAACGGCAGCAAGATGCTCAGATATTAAGGCCTTGAATTTAGACCATCACCCCTCATCCTCTTTAGGAAAATTGGATGTCAAAATAGGGGTTTTTTTTCTGTCATTATAAACCAGGATTGTTCAGCATCTAATACAAATATATGGCTGTGTAATTTAGCTGCTGCAAGGATTCAGGTCAACATGCCAACCTTTACTCTGACATATTCATATCATTAATCAATTTTGTTAAGTGTTGTTTTGTTACCGGTATATTTACTAGAGTTTGAATTTGCCTAACAATGTGTGACCAAAGCACTGAACAATTTCTAAATCCAAGCTATAAAAAGTATCCTATGATGTTAAACTTAATCTCACTCCAAGATAATGACCATGACATAGTTTGAGCGCTAACAGGAAAATTTAAGTATTGCTTCTGGTCAATTTTGTTTAATTTCTTGTCAGAATACTTCCTAAGTTTTCCCATCAGACAATTACCCAGCATTTCTATTGACACCTGCACCAACAAGAACACAAGCTATGACATGCTGTATACGTATCCGTAGACAAAATCAAGCAGCTATTTTGATACACTTATTTTATTCCCCACGGCCCCTGCACACACTAAAGCAGTGAAGGATGGCAGTCTGATAGAACAGGTACAATTGTGAAAAATGCTTGATAAAGCAGAAATTAATTTGACAAAAAATGAACAGAACAATAAAAACATATTTGTGATGGCTCACCTCAAAAAGGGGGACTCTGCAAATGCGACAGGACATTTATCGAAAAAACTGGAGAAAATTAAGCAGCAAAAAATAAAAAATAAAAAGAATTTCCCAGTATATTTTCTGCTGTAAAATGTGATCGTCTTGATCAATTTCAAGAAGTAAGGTGTCATTTTAAAGCTTAGAAAATGCTGTAACAGACAAAAAATTAAAATCAAAATTGATATCTTGTGCAAAGTCCCTCTTTCAGGGTGACCATCACATTTGTAGCTCCTGCACTTAATGGGGCATTGGACAAGTTCAGCATCATCCCCATTTTGTTCAAACATTTTGGAATTTTTTACATCACTTGAAGAGTTAGTGATAATAATAGAACCATACAAATACAAGTTTTATAAAGTAGGTTAAAGTTTCATTTCTTTAAAGCTCCCTTTCTATTTACGTCAAACAAATGCCATCTTTTATAATGCTTCTTTCTGTAATTGCTACAGGTATACATCAGGCTATCATCTGCTATTTCAAAAAATACTGTCAATCTTAAGCTCATAGGCTTTCAAACTGCCAGAGACTAGCAGGGTTATGGACACAAACATTTCGACTCCCACCTAGATGACTGAATAACTATGCTCTACTGCATACCTCATCTTTTTCTTCCTCAGACCACATACTTAGTGAACACCCTTCGTACCTTGTTCATTACAGCTTTAAATTCCTTATTTTAAAAGATTCAACACACTGGTTGCTTACTTGCTATAATCTGGGGCATGGTCTATAAATCCATGATGGTCCTCCATATCATTGCCTTGCTTTAAGTTCTTGGCATCGCTCACTTCCAGGCTAGTATCCTATTCTCAAAGATGAGGTAGACTTGCATGGTCTGCCTGTATTGGTTACTGCAAAACAATCAATAGACACATTAGGACCAGTCAGGATTTGAACCTGGTCTGATTTTTTATGCTGGGATCAAAGCTATAAAAAAATTGAGACTGTACCAGGTAAAGTAGTACAGGGTGTGCCAATAAAAACGCAAGATTTGAAAACAAAAATATTTAAAATATAAGCAGGCCATTTTTCTCATCAAGGTATTAATGATATTATAATAGAGGTTATCCCCTTCATTATGCCTTTTGTTTCATCCAATTCGGATATTCATGTCCGGAGATACAGCATTTTCAAAATGGAGCACAAATTTCAATCTGGTCCGATTTGTGGTAATCGGGTGAAAATGTTAACCCAGGATGATATGCATACAAGACATTAGAACCTATACATTTAAACCCAATAAACTAATTTTACAATTATTTGTGGCTCAAAGATATTATTGGTGAATTATTTTTATTGAAAACAAAACAGATGATCGATTTGAAGAAAGAATTATAAGCAATTATTAAGCAATTATGAAATTTAGTTTTAGCCGTCTCAGCTTTGCTGGTTTTAGTTGTGGTTCTTCAGTCAGTGTCAGTTCTAAAATAAAACAAAAAATTCAAGGGCTTTCGTATTAACCTTTATTATAAAAATGAATAGATAAAATGCGAGACTCGGAGGCAGTAGCTGCAATTGTAATTTTGGGGGAAAATTACAATCAAGGTTCACATCATGCCAGATATTCAGAAACAAACTTACATTGCGGTTTGGGGAAACTTTGAACATGACATTTTTGAAAACAAACAAACAATTGAAATCGTTATTTCTGGCAATTGTAAAAGTTATTCTGACATCCTTTTTGGCCTGATTGGATACTTTCAATGAGCTTTTGATATAACACTAAACAAAAAATGCAAGTAAGCGATAGAAATTTTCATCTGGAGATGAAGTAACTTGTCATTTAATGTTTTGATTGCTACCTACTTTTAGTTATTGATCATGGAATTAAGATAAGAAATCGGACCAACCCAATTTTTAAGGGCTTCACAGAACTTGCAATAACTTCAGAATTAAAGGTACACATTTTACGAAACAAAATGCTATTTGAAGCTGAGATTATGTATAATAACATTTGATAAAATTTTTTATTACATATAGCCTAATTCTCTCAGAAAAAAATCACAAAAAATCTTGCGTTTTTATTGGCACACCCTGTACAATAATAACAATGGGGTTGACGACAATAATTAAAATGGCAATAAGAATGACAATGAGATAAAGATCAATGTAACAAAGGGCCCTCTCATAAATGCTGCTTTTTATTGTGCTGCAGTTATTAGGCTTTGAGTGGAATGGAGCTTGAACCACTTCGAGCTAACTAGGGTTGCTTGCGCCAAACACATGTGATGACTTTTTTTCTTTTTTGCTAGTCACTTTTTCAAATCTACTACAAAATTTTAAACCTATCAAAATTGAGAAATTTAACAGATAGGGCTGAAATAAGCCTCAACTGGACAAAAATCAACCTTCCCCATTAGCCCCGTTACACCACTGTTTAGTTACAACCTGCATGGTGTGTTGAGGCTACATGCAATTTCTAATTAACGAGACACAACAAACTATAATATCTCTATATTTATTTATTTCAACTTCTAAACATGCAATGCCGAATATTGCCACAAGATATCTATCCAGAAAACTGATTTTCAATAACAAATTTGCTCAGTGCATTTCTGAGTTATGTTCCTTACTTATTTTCTATTTCCTAATATCATATAGAATTACTGATACAAGATATACAAGACAATATTTCCTCTGATGAAACTCAGCACTTAAGTAATACAGTTGATGAGATCTTGATGACATCCTTTCTTACCAAGGATATACCAATGGTGCCATCTCTATAATCAGTTCCTTAGATGTCTCATCTGTTCTTCATTTACACCCTTAACCCTGGTCAAATCAGGCGATTTCCTTTAGGTTTATTAACGATCCCCCAAATTACTTCCAAATTTACCGTTTGATGTTAATATCGCATGGCTTATATCTGACCTAAGAGTGCGAGTTGATAATAAGATTTCCTTGTTAATTTGGACATGGTATGTAAGAGAGGAAAGTTTCAGTTAAGAATTAAGGTCTTTTCAAGTGACTAAGTTTCACCAGCTTTTAATTACGAAAGTACAAGTATCAAATGGTCATTTGGCTTTTACATACAGCAATGGCTAGTGCAGAAGTATTTCTGTTGCTTGCACCAATCAGGCCGGGTTCAACTCCTGGCACTGTATATGCATTTGGTTTTCAGTCCAAAAGCATACAGAAAAGTAGCTAGCAAATGAGTCCAGGTTCGATTCCTGGTCTTGGCGCTGTATGCATTTGGTTTTCAGTACATGGAACATACATCAACATCTCATGAATGGAACTGTCCTTGAAAGAGTAGACCACCATCCCTACCTAGGTGTCGAGCTCGCCAGTGATTTATCTTGGGCTAAACATATCACTCAGTCTGTTAGCAAGGCCAACAGCATACTGGGCCTCCTTAGAAGAAATCTTTGGAACTGTTCACAAAAAACTAAGGAAATTGCTAAGCTAAGGAACTCCTTACCAGCAAGTACCAAGACAGCACCTGACCTGGACAACTTTAAATTATTAATCAACGGCAGCCAACAAAAAAATTTGTTGATGCATTGCGATGCATGATGACCTGCACATTGATTAGCACCAGGTGATTTGTGCAGTACCAGACAAGAAAAGCAGCTAGCACAGGGGGTAGTTTCCTCTCTTTGCCCCACTGAGTCCAGGTTCGTGTCCTGGTCTTGGTGCTGTATGCATTTGGTTTTCAGTCCATGGAGCATACAGAGAAGCAGCTAGTGCAACGGTACTTCCCCTCACTTTGCTCCAATTAGTCAAAGTTCAATTCCCAGTCCTGACACTGTACATGAATTTGGTTTTTTCAAGTTTGTTCAGTCTTCTTTCTACAATCAAAAAATATAACTAGATTTGTCCATCATGATATGCCCAACCTACAATATGGGAAGAAGCAAGGGCATATTTAGGTACACGCTACAGAGTTGTTCATCACAAATCAACAACGATATATCCATGCATCCACATATTTTTTTTAAGGAATTTTTCTTCAGGTTTTGAATAACACCCCTTTTTGTGGAAATGTTGTATTATTGTTTTGAAAAAACACCCTTTTTGTTGAAAATCAGTGTTTTTAGGCCCCTAAACAAGTGCAGTGCTTCCATGTGGTCAGTGAAAAATGACCCCTTTTCTGTGTTTTTTTTCACGCATTTATGTATACCAATATAGCTTAGTGCCCCC
>JXSR01S003947.1:69100-83612 GCA_000969725.1 Ophiothrix spiculata
CCCAGATGATAGAAAACTGGTTTATATGACATTACAAAAGAAGACTTAAATAAAGAGTCTATACTAACAAAAAGAGAATACATTTTTCCTGAAACTTCATGATTTGTGATTTATAGGAAGATCAATTTAAATTTAACCTATGTATATGTGATTATGAACAAATAATTCAAGGTGTAATTTATCAATCTATCAACTTTGCCAAGCTTAAAAGTTTTAAAATATTCTTCAGCGCCAACCTTGGAGTCTTCTCATCAGTCCTAAATTCTATGTCCCTGCAGGGCCCTGCTTATATCAAATGTATACAGAGATGGCACATTTACCAACTCATCAATATACAAATTTTAAATGCACCAAAATTGGGTGCTTATAACCAAATTTCCCTCCATATACACCTAATCGAAGCAAATTGGATGCTGTCAGCTTTAATTAAAACGCACTGTTTCCTGTACCCAAATATGTAAAAAGGCACCCCAATCCATACCATGCCAATGTGAGACAACCAACCTCAACCCAAGTCTTAAACAATGCTATTATTGTCTCAAATATATTTCGACATAAACATAACACTGCGTATCCACAATTTGTGATAAGCACAAACATCTGTTTCCGAACAAAATCTGAAGTACTGCAAATGTGCGAATGCCGATCAAAAAATGTGGTGTACCTGTGTAAGTTGCGTATTCAAATGTCTTACAACGGGGGATTCTGAATATTCATGTCTGAAAATTAGTTGAAATGATAATAGTCCTGCTCGCTTGACGGGTTTAGTGTTAGGGCTAACATAGAAGGGAGTTTTGTACTGTGAAAGGAAGACCTACCTGACAGATTCTCTTTAAACCAGCTGTCCTTCAAATAAAGAATACAAGGAGATGCCACCTTCTATTTACTATTACAAATTTGTCCATACATTGATTGGGTGTTCCGTAAACTTCAAAATATGGTTATCATAATAGTGCAAACCAATTTAAAATTAATAAAAAAGTACAGTTATATTATTTGAGCCATTGATCACTATCTATCATAAAGGACATGCAGAAAATTTATCTCTGAAAGATCTACAACAGTTGTAGTGAAGTTGATGTTCCCTTCGAGCCCTTCTCTGATCCAACAAAAATTCTGCCATATTCATGGAAGTTGATGACCATCATGGATCCTCCCTAATCCTATGACTTTCAAGAACATTTATTAACCACATATTGGGCAATATAGAAAACCACACATTTTGGGGTTCTGCTCAATCATGTCAAGCTTCATTTGCAAAAGTTCCAATGTTACATTCTGATCAGTTGGCAAATATGTTGCACTTGAACCAGGACACATATCTGATCTTCTAATAAATATACCAATTACGAAAGAAATACACTAAATTTACCTAAATTGTGTGCTTTTTAAACAAATATTCCTAAAATATGCTCTCTTTAGGCAACTTGGATGCTTTTATATTTGACCAAATCTGTGAAAAGCCAATCTAAAGGCGAGCACTTACAACGTACGTATACGATATCAATGCGAATCCTAAAATGCGCAAGCCTTAAGTCTTGCCAGTCTTAAGGGTTTAGTAGTAAGGCTAACATGGAAGAAATTTTTGGACAATGAAAGGAAGACATACCCTGACAGATACATTGGAAACCAGCTGCTCTATAAAGAATACAAGGAGATGCCACCTTCTATTTACTATAACAAATCTGTCCATAGTCCATACACTGATTGGGTGTTCTGTAAACTGCAAAACATGGTTATCATAATAGTGCAAACCAATTTAAAATTGATAAAAAAGTACAGTTATTTTATTGGAGCTATTGATCACTATCTATCATAAAGGACATTCGGAAAGTTTATCTTTGAAAGATCTACAGCAGTTGTAGTGTAGTTGATGTTCCCTTCGAGCCCTTTCCTGATACGACAAAAATTATGCCATATTCAATGGAAATTAATGACCATTATGGATCTTCCCTAATCCAATGACTTTCAAGGATACTTTAGAAAACCACACATTTTGGGGTTCTGCTCAAGCATGTCAAGCTTCATTTACAAAAGTTCCAATATTACATTCTGACATTCTGGGCAGTTGGCAAACAAGTTGCACTTGAAACAGGTCCATAACATGATAAACTCACATATCTGATCTTCTAATAAATATAACAACTTTGATAGAAATGCATTAAATCTTTACCTAAATTGTGTGCTATAAAACAAATATTCCTTAAATACACCATATTTAGGCAACTTTGGTGCTTTTTTAATTGAAAGCCCACAAATTACTATACCAAAATCTGTGAAAAGCCAATCCAAAGGTGAATACATTTACCATATCAATGTGAGAACCTCCCCAGTCCTAAAATCTGCAAGCCTTAAGTCTTGTCAGTCTTAGTCCTATAGTGGTAGGGCTAAGGTGGAAGAAAATTTTGGACAATGAAAGGAAGACCTACCCTGACATATATATTGGAAACCAGCTGTCCTTCATATACAGAATATAAGGAGTTGTCAACTTTTATTTACAAAAGAAAGTTGTCCATATACTAATTGGTAATTCCGTAAACTTCAAAATATGGTTATCATAATAGTACAAACCAATTTAAAATTGATAAAAAGTACAGTTATTTTATTTGAGCCATTGATCACTATCTATCATAAAGGACATTCAGAAAATTTATCTCTGAAAGATCTTCAACAGTTGTAGCATATGTAGTTTCAAGCCCTTCTCTGATCCGACACAAATTCTGCGATATTCAATGAAAGTTTATGACCATCATGGACCTTCCCTAATCCTATGACTTTCAAGGACATTTAGTAACCACATCTTGGTCAATACTGCTCAAACTTTGTCAACCTTAATTTACAGGAGTTTTAGTATCATACGTTGAGCAGCCGGCAAACACCTTACATTTGAAAGAGATCTATAACTTGAGCTTCCTAAATTCATTAATTTATGGGCTCCCTAGTACAGATGAATTAATATTTATTACAGAAGGGTGCTTGAAAAGTTTGGGGAAAGGCCATAAAAAGCAAGGATTGATGTTTATCTTTGAAATACAATCAACAGTTGGATCTTTCCATCATATTATGTAAGTTGCATATCTTCTTAAAGCTTGGTCACAATAATCGTACGAGCAGCTTATGAGCAGTGTTTAGTCCGTTTAAAAGGATCATGAGCAGTGAGTAAATCGGGCAGCGAGGGCGTCGCGTGGTCCTATTAGATGAACTAAACACTGCTCGTACGATTATTGTGACCAAGCTTTTAGGGACAGCTAATCTTTAAAATGAGTAGGACAACATTATAGCCCACAGAGTAGTATGAGAATGCTGGGGTCATTGTAATTGGGTCTGTATATCATGCGTGTCGACTAAAGCCTGTGATCATGGTATTTTTTGGGCATGAAAAAGGTATTTAGGTATATTTGATATTGTGTCTCTCCCCGTGTCTCTCACCCTCCAGAAAGTGGAGGTACTGGACTTTGTACACCAGCCTGTGTAATGGCAACATAAACAATTGAGCTCAAATTGGTGGTTTTCCGGTCCATTAAGTTCCCGCCAACTGCAACTCCAAGTGCTGAGATTCAGTCGCGCAGAGAGACAAACCGTGCAACTTATACTTTACGCGAATGACACGCTGACCTGCACGCAAGGCGAGTGTATGTAATTTCAATATTTGCGCATTTATGCGATGCATCATCTACCCTCAATTTTGTCTCAAAGTCGGAATAAAAATGGTATCTCCCCTGTAAATCTATGGGTATACCCCTTCTCCCATGATTCATGACCATAAATCTTCTAGGACCTTCAGGATTCCTAAATATTTTCAATTATGGAAACTCCCAACATATCTGTAATTCTGCCATAACTAGGCCTATCTTAATCACATTGAATACTCTAGCAAGTTTCTCCATTGAAAATTAGTAAATCTATAAGATTTGAAATCTTGTAACATTGGAGCCTATTAAAGCCTACTTCAACCAAACCATTGTGCAGGCCTTCATATAAAGCTGAAACTTTAAAACAAATGATAACCATGTTACTTCATATGCGATTTCCTAAATATGCTCACTTCATTACATGCACAAAATCCTAGCTTTGACACATATTTGATGTATTTACAAGTGTTGAAAGCTTAAGGGTGTAACCACACAGTTTTAGTCCCTACAAAGACACCCCAACTCTTATCACTTTTGACAGAATACAAAGAAAAACATACAATTAATACATTACACAAACAATAAATCACGGCTATAACTCAGTAATTGGACATTTTGTTATCTTGCATAAATCTTTAACATCAACTACTGATCTTCTAAACGGCAAATCTTTCTTGATCCACTAGGATTGACGGACACTTCATCTTGCCCAAGCTAATATCCTTAAAATACCACAATGGCTTTCCCAAACGGAACAGTCACAAGGCAGGCCGCATATACAGACGGACCACTGGGGACAAAATCAATTTACAATTGCACTCAGTTAACATTCAGAACAGGCTCCATTCCTAACACAGACCCTAATCCAATTGAATGTACATAATAACTCGATGACAGCTTACAGATTTTGGTTAGCTTCAAAGTCAACAACGTATTCATAGATATAAAAGAACCCACAAACCAGAGCAATTTAGAGGTTATAGGTTTGACACAGACGCTGGGAGTCAGAAGTGCTGCATGTTCTTTGTCAGCGCAATGATTCCTTCCTTTCATTATGTGATCCTGATGTATTAAGCTTATTTTCACATGCTTATTCACAAGTCCTTGGTGGTATCAAAAAAAACTTTTCTTTTCATGGTGTTGGTGAATGGGAGATCTGCCTAACTATATCACATTACTGGGAATTTTGTGACATGTTTTGAAATATACAAAATAGAACAATTTTTTGATCATTATCATTATTGCTTATTGCTGGAGTATGATCTTTAGTCCAAAACATATACCTGACCTGCCATATTAATAGGTACTTAAGGCTAGCATAGTAAATTACTTGATATGGTCCATTAAAGCAGAGCATAGTCAAAAAATCACATCCAAGGTCAAATTTCTAATTACATCAGAAACATTACCTTTGAAGTGTATTTATATATTATCAATTATGTTCTTACATCCAAAACAAAAGGAAAATGTATTAAAAAATCCTTCTCCAGTCAGGTTTTACTCAGTACAAAAACTTTGTACTCCATGTTCTCAGAACTATAGTTTTCTGAATTAGTATGCCTTTTACTAATTTCGATATAAGTTTGCAACCCAACATCCAATGACCAAAAGCAAGGTGCCATTTTAAAGCTTAATATCTAAGCTTTCAGATGAGACCAAAACATAAATTTTGATTTACCCTTAAAGTACCTTTCGATATGACAGGTCACACATTAAAATTTGAAAATGGCTATAATTGAACATTCAACAACTCACTGCATCTTCTTTTGCGGGAGCGCGCCGTTGTTGATTAGTGATGAATCCACAGTTGATATTCAAATAAGTGCAGCACAGCATACACAGGGGTGCGTTTACGCAGTACACATAAATCGGCAAACTGTTCATCGTGCGTCGGGAACTTGAGTACATGCAAGGGCTGGCACTTGGGAATAGCTGAAAACGACAAAGCAACAATCATTTAAAACTAGCATTTTGTTTCAGATTCTCTCAAAGTATTTTTTATTGAGATAAGTGTCTGTTAAATTGAAAACATTTAGGCCCGTATTCCAGAAAGATGTTTAGCTGAGCATCAACTGTCCAGGAATAATACGCATCATTACAGCTTTCAAGCAGAAGAGTTCAATGAGTCATGCTGTTGACGAGAAATACAACCTTGATTTAGCTAAACACCTTTATGGAATACGGGCCTTAGAATTTAATTCATACGTTTTCAGGAAGATTTTCGTTGTTGAAAGGTGCGATGCGTCGGCGTATTTTTATCACACTCGGGTGGCTAAAGCCACCTTCGCGCGATAAAAAATACGCAGACGCATAGATGCAGAGTTGGCGATGAAGAACTCCGTAGCATGTTTGAATACCTAATGGAGCGCAAAATCAATTTTGTCTCCATGCCGGAATAAAAATGGCAGCGTGGAATCTATGAAATAAAACCAATAATTCATAACAGTAACATACTGAGTATTCCTACATTTGTAATCTCACTGAAAACTTAGATTCTAATCCTACTAATGATTCTTAACAATCAATCAACAATTTGTTTACAATAAAAACAATACAAGTACCATATCACCTCTAATTAGTACCCCTCTAGTGCTGCTTAAATGTTAATAATCTGCCTCTATGATAAATGCCCATCCCCTTGAAAAAAGAAAAAATGAATCAACCTTGAGACAATAAGATGCCCTGAGAAGGTTAAAATTTCTGAATTTTGAAACCAGTGCCCCTCAACAACAACTAGCAATCAGTCTCGTATCCAGGGACCTATCTCCATATGACAATCATCACATACAGCTCAGCCTCCCATCTTATTCATATACAATTATGAATGAAATACTCCAGAGTCAGAAAACAGCCGGCTATGACACATTTTGAGTAAAATGAAAGCATCAGTTTTGAGTTTAGGGTTAAGGTTGTTGACATAAGGTTTCAGTTTAGGGTAAGAGTTGATGATATATTGCAGAATTGATATGACCCTTGTCATACATATTAGAAATGATGCAATTAAAATGGACTATCTGCACTAATTTAAATCTTGCTAAAATTGATTATCAGCAGAGGTTCAATCAGGGGGTGCTTTTTTTAGGGATCAGGTATTTGCTTTTCATTTTTTCAAACCACTGAAATTAAACATGTTTGAGTCTACAAGAAAAGAATAGATAGAGAATAGCAATATCCTACTATAATATGAAAAACTGGTACCCACTGACACTTTTAAGACACTTCTCACTTGTTTAACTGGAATGCTTTGTTTTATTTTAATAAATTTGGTGTCAGTTTCCCACTGACACTTTTAAGACACTTCTCACTTGTTTAAATGGAATGCTTTGTTTTATTTTAATAAATTTGGTGTCAGTTTTAACTGACACCAAATTTATTAAAATAAAACAAAGCATTCCAGTTAAACAAGTGAGAAGTGTCTTAAAAGTGTCAGTGGGTACCAGTTTTTCAGAGCTTAGAAGTACTTAAAACGCACAAATACTGATCTAAAATTGTCCTCCCCTTTAAGAATACCCTTTTTGGGTGAGTTTCATCACATATCAACATTTTGCAGAGAAAGCACTTTTAAAACCATTTGAGGATACCCACAATTTGGTAAGTAAGCCTAAACTGAGGTAACTAAAATATGCCATTCAAGAAACGTCTATCAAATATTGATAAAAATGTTTCTTGAAAACTCAACAAAAATCACGTTCCTATAAATCCCGGCTATAAATATGACAAGTTCAGTGCCAAATTGTGCATGGATCTCTGGATCCTGGAGACAAACTTGTCTTTGTGGTCAGTCATATTATATCACTATATCCACATCCAACAAATGTTCTTTTGACCCAATTAATATTTCAATGCAAGTAATACACTATCAAGTTTATGGACATTTTTAACTTTATTGTAACTGAAACCCAAAGCTGTTTGCTTATTATTACAAATAAAGAAATGCAAATAATTCTCAATTGCTGTATGTCTCCATACTCACTCTGTCCAGGCGACACCAATATCATAATAAAATAGATTTGATTGTTTTATTTCTGAGTAAAGTCAAAACTTATCTGTGGCCTAGTCAGCTCACCTTTCCCTCTCTTAACATTATCTGCATTTTCAGCATTTTTCTGAAAGAAATATCAAATAATTATGAATACAGTTTATTGAAAATGAAGCACTTTAAGGCACAACAATACCATTGCAAACTTGATAATATTGTTGGAAGTTATTTATGATAATAATAATAGAAAAACTATTATTAAAATGGTATGGTAGTAATATTGTAAAATACACGTAAAATTAAATTCTGACCTCAAGAGACGGTATTCTTTCAGCAATGAATGGAATTACAATGGAATAAAAATCTACAAAATCAGGGATTAGATTTTATAGACAACATAGGGACAAGAACATAAAAAACATAAAATTTTACTACATAAGAATAAATACTAGGTCGCATTGTATTAGTATGTTTTACATGCTTTGTCAACATGAGTGATCCTGGTCTATACTAATGAAAATCATATTCAGCATTTTATATAGTGCATTCTTTTGTTTAGATCAAAACGTCACAATTATTTTACCCAAAGTTCAATTAGATGGCTACATGACTAATTGGCATCTCCTACCGGAACTATAGATTAAAATGTTTCTCATATAAGCTCCCCAATATTGCTCTGGTCCAAAAAGTAATTAGAATCCAATACACTAAGACTGTAGCAGGGCTCTCTACAAGAGTTCTTCACTGTTCCTAAAGCTACTAAAAAAGTTCCCTATAGACAAATCTGACCAAATAAGTTATGGAATAGTAACTGGGGTGCTGAAACACTAAAATCAAGGCTTCTTGAACTTTCTGGTCACAACCACACTGTTCTCCTTCTACAAACCTAGTTTTATCATTACGTTTACAGTACAGGTGGTAGTAGCCCAGATTCAGAAATATGTGATGCAGCAGGCCAAAAGCGGGACTTTGCGGCAGAACACTTTTCAAGAAACAGGTGAAAATAGACTGCAAAAAATAAAAGAAATAAAAAGAATTTCCGGCAGTTCTTATATTGTAAAACGTGATTGCCTTGATCAATTTCAATCAATGAGGTGTCATTTTAAAGCTTGAGAAATGCTTTAACGAAATCAACTTTAAAACTCAAAATTGACTTCATCTGCAAAGTCCCCCCTTTTGGCGTGCTCCATCACATATCTATCCTGCAATGTTTGCATTTATGTTTTGGCACCCTTCTTGAAAGAGACTGTGAATTTTAAAATGTTTCCGAAGCTACAGTACAGGAAATTGAACTTAAAAGTCCAATAGCATCAAAGTTGAATTCTGTCTTAAATGTCTATGTGAAGTATATTACCCCTCTTTTAAAAGGGCTATGCCCCCTTGGAAAAATTGTACTGTAATGCCAATGACTTGTGTGCTCAAAAACTATTCTCACGGCCATTTCTACAAGTTTTCCAAAATTGAATTGGACATTTGATGCAATTGATGACTCTTCAGGGTTTGTCAGCCAATTAAAGTCTATGACCGATTGGACAACGTCCCTTCAAATATAGGGTTGATTAATTCCATGTTAACATATATAGCAACAATATTTCAAAAATCAATCAAGCTGTCTATCCCCACTTTGTGTAAATCCCAAAGTTTAACTTAACTATTCTTTATTTCGGATAAAACCATTAGTGAAAAATCGTGCTATACAGGGTTATTAAGTAACCTCAGAGTGACCTAAAAAAATCCAACCAGTTTTCTTTTGCAATTTGCCTGGTCATTGACTTTCCTTATTGGGACTATTAACTAAGTGTGACCTATTTGTAACAAAGTTTAGTCAATATGAAGCCGAAAGCCAAAGAATACAAAGCTGAGCCGATAAAGCTCCATTTTTTTGTCTGTCAATGAATAGGCCCATTTCAGTTATTCCTATAGATCAAGAAATACCTGTCATTTTGCTATACATAGTGAATCATTACGTCTGGTTCCTGCAGGCAGGGTTCAAGTCGGTTATTAGCGCTATGTGGGCCCACTCACTAGACGATACCGCGTCATCATTAAAGGTGTCATACCGTATCAAAACTTATCTGTCAAAAATCATTTTGGTGTTTTACACATCATTCAATTGAAATTCTATACCCACATTGTGCAATAACATAAAAGAAGGAAAAAAAGTTTCCAAAACGAAATACTGTGGTGGGGGTATCAACGTTGTCTTCATTCATTCACATAGCGCCATCGGGTGGTTTAATACAATGCAGAATAAAACTGATCAATCTCAAGCAGCCAAAATATTGGTGAACTCAAGTTCATTGTGCCAAAGGAGCATTTTGCGGTCATATCACCAACAGTTAGTCACAATTCAGTGAACATGAACTTTTCACTTTATAAATAATAAGAATTAAAGCAAAGAATGGAACTCATTTACAGGGCTAATACCTGGGGTCGCACTTAACACTGCAATATGTTCTTTCTTTTTTGATTTCTTACAAGCGGGTTATATTGCTGTAATTACCAATAGTATGCAGATTAATCCCTCCACTATTCCCAACTTGTTATACAGACAACGACATTTAAGCAGATCAACTTAATAAGTCCTTGTAGTTTTTAAGATCTAGGTGGGCCCTTAACATGGCCTACCTTGTGAGGTCATGGTCGAGTCTATTGTTCGCAACAAATAAAGAAAAAGAATGTTAGTAAGATCTGGAGGGCTCATTTTTGAAAACAAATACCATTAATTTCATGGCATACTTTTCAGTACACATTCCTTCCCCAAAACATGCCACATTGTGATTGTGGTCGGGTGACATTACACAAAGTATCAACGCCCTATGCGATCTATCTGGTCACCATCTTTTTATTTCTTTTACGCATATCAACATTCTTGAGAGTATGACAAGAAATTATAGTACATAGGTGCAATAACCTAACCTATCACCAGTTAAAAATCAACATGTAAATAGAGCCGTCGGTCTAATCTGAAGTGTTCCTGGCATACCGTCGGATATAAAAAGAACGTCACGGCCTAAGCTACCGGTGTTCAAAATAACAGTAGGGGAATCCTCCCTGGTACCGTGACCGTATGTCAAAATACATCATCTACTCTAGGACCAGTGTACCTTCAAAAGTATATCATCTCTCCAAGACCAGAGAGCTCATTTAGATGCTGAACAGGACAGGCTTTGATGAGAATAAGCGTAGAAGTAGAAGAAGAGGAGGGTTTTTAAGACAATTTTGAACAAAAACAAAAAACTGGTTACTTAAACAAGTGTTATAGTTTAAATTTATATTTCTGAAATGATATAGCTTTTATATACAACTGGGCCCATATTCATAAAACTCTGCTAACTCCAGTTGGCAGCTAACCTATATCTACCTGTCACAATTTGACAAGAAGACAATGGGTAAGTTGCCAACTAGAGTTAGCAGGGTTTCATGAATATGGGCCCAGGATCCCATCTTAGACACTGTTAGATCTAAGTAGTCAAACCTCATGACAACTTTGTGATCCAAAAGAGATTCTTCAGTTCCATCAGCAACTTGCTTGTGAAATTCTTTACCTGAATACATTGCTTCATTGGAGTAGAGGGTCTGCTTTTAAAAGGAGGCGAACAACTACCTATCCAATTATAGTCAGCACTTCACTTGTTTTCATTCTGCAGTTAAAGCCCTGATATGCATTCGACATAGCAAAAACATTATCTTTAGCAACTGATTTGTCATTAAAAAACCTTATTTTCAGCAATATTTATGTGCATTATTACTTTTAAAGTTTGCTTGCTTCTATCATCTCTTTCACATCAGCAAATGCAAACACTTTGCTACAATAGCCTTACTTAATGCATAGTAGAAGCATTAAGACCATCCTTAAGGTGTCTGGTCCATGATAGATCTGCCAGAAATTTTTCAGTAAAAATCGGCATGAATGATATTTCATCGATGTAGAACTGATTTATAAAATAAAAATTTGGGGGCAGCGGACTCGTTTTTGCATGCAAGTCTGTTTAAAAACAGCATTTTGGAGTTTTTTGGGGGAAATTAGTACAGGGGTCTATGGGAAATGTGGCAAAAGTGACATTATTTAGTGCTGATTCAAAAACTTCCCCAAATTTTTTTGTCAATTTGTTCACAAAAGTTGCGCACAAGTATGTTCTTTAAAATAAAACAATACAAATTAGGGGTCACTAAACTAATTTTCCAGAAATATATTAAAATATGGTAATTTTTAGCTTCTCAAACCTCAACAAAAGAGAAGCATTTAATTAAATTCAACTTGAAAGTACGAACTCTGAATTGAATTTTGAATTAAATCCATTTTGACCAAAAATGCTTGCTTTTACAGAGAAAGCGGGAAAGAAGATTTTTTTCGAGAGGGGGTACTTTTTTTGACTTCGGCAATTTCAAGGGCTAAAAGAGCAATATTAACTGAAGTGAACCATTTTTAGCCCTTTTTTTAGCTGTCACAAACTTCACAAATTGTAACATACTCATTGTCCTTAAAAAAAAAACCTTGAACCTTCCTAGTTTAGGTAACTGAGTTGTTTCTTTTTTACATTTTAGTTTAAAGTGGCCAAAAAGTTGGTACATATTATAAAAATGCAAAATGAAGCAGAGACAAAAATATGACCACATGAGCCATATCGAGATTACAAAGTACTACATACAGATAAAATACCCAATTGATAATTTTAAAACTAAAAATGAATGTCAAACATTTTGTGCAAGAGTAAACTTTATATAAAACTATAAACATTGTTATATTATTGAGTACCAGTAATTATAAATATTGGCAAGCCTGAATATTGGTATGACTTATCTATTTATGTGACCATTCATCACTGAAAAAAAGGCTACCATAAAGTTAGCTTTTTTTTCTAATTTTGTGAGCCAGTGCAAAAAGTGAAAGAAAAAAAAGAATTTTATGGATTCTAATGTTTATTATACTTTTTGTAAACCCCTATCAATATATCAGATTTCATTTCAACTCAAAATCATATCAAATTGTTAAGTTTGGTAATGTTTGTTACATTTTGGTACACCTTTTTGGTAACAATTTTGACATTTTTGAATTAAAACATGTGCTCCTTCATGCACAGATAGAAAAGCTTCACAATTTCCGATAAGGAACTGCTTCTCACGAACCAAGTAACAATCGTATGACTGAAAAACCTGCTTAAGTGGTTGAATGAAAAAGCTGATTTTTTTGCTTAAAAGTCAAAATAAGTTTCATTTTCTATGGAATGAGCCTTTTATATCTGTTATAAAGCAAAACTGACCATGGGTTGACTTTACTGGAGGTTTGTGATGGACGGTCACATATAGTTGATTTGAAGTCACATCAGATAATTGTATGATTTTATGTGTCAATATTTTGTCATCTGAGTACCACATAGTGACTTAAATTCTCACAATCCCAGGCCAGGGCTACGCTACTTGGGGGTATACCTATCTTGACTCCATAGCCAAAACAACGTCGGCAGGACAAAACAGCGTGGGTTTGGACAAAAAGTACAGATTCTTATAGAATATTTCTGTCAAAACTAAGACAATAATGGTAAACCATGTCTTAGCCTTCAATTTTGGATTGTTGGATTTCTGCATTCTAAGCACAGTATAGGACAATTAAAAAGTTTAGAAATAAGGAGGTGAAATGAATATGGGGCAAAAGGAAGAGAGGAAATTTTAGGAGAAAAAATTATGAAATTTAAAAAGAGGACCAATAATGACATTTCCCCCAGTTGCCTGACAGGACTAGCTACACAGCTGCTTTAGCATGACTGTATTCCATATTGGTAAGCTATATTATTTGTAAAAAAAACTCTATAAAATTTGATCTGCTTCCAAATAAAACAATTTTGTCTTTTTTTCCAGGACCGCAAAAATCATTTTTAAGCTATTCCACAGGAAAGCAATTTTTCATAAAACATGTATTTCATTGATCAAAATTACTCACTGATCAAAATTGTCCTTTGTGTTAAAGGAGCATGGTCTGATTACTTCAACTTTTATTCAAAGTTTATTTTTGAGATATTGGTATGAAAATATTGCTCACATTTTTTCATGCCCCAGTGAAATTTTTAAAGTTCAAATATATATTTGGTTTGTAGAGATAAAAATGTGACAAATCATGATATCCAAAATTATGTTTACACATCAATGTACAAGCAACTGAAATGCTAAATTCTCTTGAAATCAAAATGGTTAAAACAACTGAAATTTGAAACCGAAACTAACTTCTTAAAATTGGATCAAGCACCTTTAACAAAATATTTTTCTTTAAAAAATGTCATAAAGGTATCCCTTAAATGCCTATATAGAATATAATCTCAAAGCATTGCTCAATTCTAAAATATTCCTCGTCATCTCGAAGTTATTTGTGTATTGTGTATTTCTTGTATTACAATATAAAATTCCTATCCCTTTACTACTTTACAGCATTATGCTATTTTCCTATAGCATGATTTGAATACAAGGTGTATTTCTTATTTTGTTAATTCCAATCCTTTAACATAATTTACATCCTATTTCAAAAGAGGTCATTTTCTTTATTTCTTTTCTGCATTAACCCTTACACAACTGAATTACTCAAAACAATATTCAAGAAAGTCAAACACCATCCAAATGACATATTCAGGGTTTGAATTGTTACCCAGTCATCTGTGCATGAGTTGTGCAAAAAGACTGGTAAAATCTTGTCAAATCAGCCTAAATTGGACCATTCTTAAGTCACAGCCCCTGAAGAAATGGTCAAATTCAGATCCTGACAATGCCCTACCATTAGTAGATGTTTGTAAAGTGTACATCAAGAGTCACCAGGTTCAAAATCTTAGGAAGCTGATAATGGACAAAATGAGTTACACTTGGTATGTTATAGCAGTCAACTACCAAATATTGTGAAAATCTTGAACGAGAC
>JXSR01S003947.1:116542-129913 GCA_000969725.1 Ophiothrix spiculata
ATTTTTTCAATAGGTACATTTTTAATTATTTTAAACATTATTGACCCGTCATTGAGGAGTCTAAAGTTGAGGTACTTGAACAACAATTTCAACCCAGCACGAATTTTTCTACACTAATTGACATCCCTAATAAAAGTATACATTTCTAGATGTGGATTTTCATGTAGAAGATGATGGTTACAGTGGCGTAACTAGACTTTTTGAATTGAGGGGGCGAGAAGGGGCAGACATGTTTCCAGGGGTGGGGGGGGAGAACAAAGCAAAAATAGGAGTTCTCCATAGACCAATGTACAAAGTCAAATTTCATTTGGGGGGAAAGGAGGGAGCAAGGTTTACGCCCCCCCCCCTCTGGTTATGCCACTGTTGAGCAATATACAAAATGTGCCTTTCTATTTCCTAACAGCCGTATCTGGATCTGGATTAGATACTTAGCAAAACCCCAATTTTGGAGTCAAGCATGAAGGTGGACCAACAGCTTAACATGACTTCCGTACCTCGGAGCGATTAGAGTAAAGTTTCTTGTCCAAGGAAACAAGGAGTAAAGTTGGCAAACTTAATTTTGCACTATGGGTATACATGCAAAGGGTGTAATTTGGTGAAATTAATTTTTTTGCAGATTCAAACTATCCATGCATAGTTCAAATCACCTGCAAAGTTTTAAAGATAAATGAACGGAAGTATGAAAACATCCACATCTCAGAATGACCATCAACAGAAAAGTATATGTGGACCGCCGCGGCAAAAGGGTGCAGTTGTTGGCTCGTACATGTTGCTCCTTGTAGCATATCTGATGTATGCTGTTTGTATACATCAGATATGCTACAATGAGCAACATGTAGGAGCCGACAACTGCATCCTTTTGCCGCAGCGGGACACATATAGCTTAATGGTTTTGAATGCACTTATCTCAGTTTCATCTTTTACCCCATGATAAACTTTGATTGGCCATAACTTGACTTGTGGATGTCTGGTTAAGTTCAATACGGTGTCATTTAAATCCTTATAATATAACATGGACTTTTCAGATATGTGAAAAGAGCAATTAGCATTCCATTTTGCTCGGGAAATCAATGCACTTGCAGTAAATTTTAATTGCTGTCCAATTCTTGGCCCCTACGGGAATTGGATGTATCAAAATTAACCGTGTGTGCATTGATTTTGTCCCGTTTCACTTTCGACATGAAATGCACATTTATTTACCTATAATTAATCCATGGATTTATTCTAGTACTATGATAAAATTTTACTACATCTCCATGGTCACTGTAACCCAGTTTTGATGGTTCATGATTTCATTCATGCATTAAATTAAGATCTCAATAAAACTATCCATTACAATTACATACAGTATACAAGGTGAATAGTATGCAATTACTTCTCTCTTTTGTAAGCTTTTAAGAAATAACTTAATTTTACACTCATTTCCTGCCATTTGGTCAAAATAAAAAGGGGACAAAGGGCATACTTCTCACACCTTCCTTTCAGGGAGGTCCGAGAGTAAAGGGGGGGGGGGGGTTAATTAGATATTATCTACCAGTCAATAGGACCCCACGTTTTGCTGACACCCAATGACCTGGGTTTTTTTCAAACCTCCTAAACCAAATGATCCTTTTTTTGCAAGTGTGACATTTAATGACTCACTATTATCAAGCCTAGGACCAATGTTTTTCATTCATATTTTGATACTAATAATAAAGAGGTCTAAAAAGGTAAAAATCAACACTTGAAACACAACCTTCAGGGATTTATCTAACCAACCATCCATTACATTTTTTTGATCTTCACACTGAATGACCCCTTTTTTTACAGACTCTCTTCGCTGATAGCCCCTGACTTGCTGCAGGGGTTGGCACAGGTCTATTACTGTTGTATCCAAATGCTCCCCCCAATCCCCCTACCCCCACCCCAGTGAAGACACATGAAATGTTTAAATGTTTCACTTTTCTCAATGAGTTCCTGAGGCAATAATTACATCATAGATTATATTGAGTTTTTATAAATGCGCTATTTTGCATGACCATGACAAGACTACAACAAAAGATTAAACGCTGATACTCTAATTAAGTATAAGTCAAACAGATAATTAGGGGTATAAAAGATGTGAATTGTTCATGAAGAGCTGTTAAATACTAGACCCTGAAATTTCTCAAGAACACACAAAAGTTTTAATGTTCCTTTATTACTTCATACTCCCAAGAGGTCGCTGTGTTGTATTATATGCTGCACGACCGTGAAACTATTATTAACGAGTTCAGGATATGCTCCATTGGTTCAGCTACAACTAGCAGTGACTTGCACTGTCAATCTACCTGTCCATCATTTTGATTGACTTGAGAATCTTATGAATATTCATGTTTACTGAAGGTAGAGGGAGACAGACAGCAATATTATAGTGATCTTGCAACCAGATCTCAGTTAGCTGTTCTAGACAGTGACATGCGAGTGAATATATAGCAGAACTTTATAAAGAGTGAAACAGAAATTGAAGAGAATTTGATGAAACAAATTGAATTAAATGGAACATAATTATACTGTTGTCAAGATATTTTTCCTTTGTAAGCTAATTTAAACATTTGTTTAGGCAGAGAGGTGCTACTTAACTGGCACCTCTCTGGTTTAGGAAAAAAGAAAAAAAACCTAGTTTATTCCACTGGTGGTAGATCTGCTACTGGTGATAAAGCCATATATTCTATTTCTAGATCAAATTGAAACCACTACATAGGCCTACCTATCAAGGCTCACGATTTTGGCAGGAGTCTCTCGCTTTTAGGTAGCCTTCCGGACCTCTCGATAAAATCTACCGTGGTGTCCCACTAGCGTGAAAATTCCCTATTGGTGGCCGTGTGTTTAGCTGTATTACGGGATAAAAAAATAGTATAAATGTTTGGAAAGTTATATACTTTGTATCAAATTATTGTTGAGAAATTGAATATGACATCATTAAGAGTTGTCGTCAGTTTTGAAAAGCTATGTAAAAAAAATTGGATATACCTTTTTGGCCCTTTTATGTCAGTTGCTCGAAAACGTTACTTGTAAATTTAAGTGATTACAGAATTCCCATCAGAATTTAAAAATGTTGACAGGTGTGCCAATATTAATCATTTTTTGCCTTTATAAATACAGTTATACCAATTATGCTGTAAAATAATGATTTGCACCATAATCTATTGGGATAGCACAACATAACCTGTTAGTTTTCAATATATTCTAAATTTAACTGAACACTGATAGTTACTTTCACAGTTCAGAAATCCCATCATTGCATTTGTGTTTTCATGCAGGCATCTCTTAGATACTAACTAACCAGTGGCTGATTCTGGTGGTTCTCAAAAGGTCCACCTACCACTGTCAATTAGCATGAGTTAGTCATGTGAGTGCGCGTGCAAAAAAGTCATATCTGCAATAGCTGCCATTTGTCATAAATTGGGATTGCACACTTTATAATCTCCAATCTTGGGTCAGTGGTTCTTGAAATGGTTCTTCAGGTGACACTTCAAGAACCACTGACTTAAGACAGGGAAATTTTGAGGGATTTTTCACATTATTGTGACAGGGCATAAAATAAATACAGCTTAGGGCAGCCATTGCAGATACGACTTTCTTGCATTCAAATGACGAGTTTCTCCTTTAAGCTTCCTGGAGGATATAATGACATCATTGCTATTCCTACGTGCCACACGTCTTACATCATATCAATGTTACACAATTCCTTCTTGCAGTAGCATAAAGATGAAACAACCAATCTTGCTGATTGTCAAAACAAATTCATGTTGGTTTTATTGATATATTGTTTTGTCTTACATGTGTCACAATTAACCACATATTACTATTGGTCAAGTGATTAATTTGTATAAACCATATCAGGGAAATATGAAAGCATATTTTTTTTAATAAAATAGAGTTAGTCACAATTTTCGTCATTATGACAGATAGTTCAAGATGGTAAAGGGAGCAGCTTATATCCAAAGCCCAGTATGCCTACCTGTTTTTTGAAGCAAATGTGCCCAGAGTGAACACAGTAATATTCTTGTGTAGTGATTGCAACACCTCCTTCAAAGAGAGTCTGCTACCTTAAGAAATGATGAATGGTGATACCTGGGTGTAGATAAACATATGAGAGTTTCAATAAAATTAAGTCAATGTAAATATAAAATAATAGTGAGGAGTAGGGGGGCACATGCACTTTGACCTTGAGTAATTTTGAACTTGGATGACCTGACATATATGAGTTATGGCTGTGACCTTGATTGACCCCCAAATGACCTTGGATGACCCTAGGTCAACTTTCTGAACATTTGAGATCAATCTCAAATGACCTTTGAACTCGCAGATTGGGTCAGGGGTTCTGAAGTTATGAAAGGACATACTTACACACACATCTCCCAGTATTATTATGTAAATAAAAAATGTCAGTATCTATAATAAAACATGTCAATAAACTTTTAAAATTGAAATAGATTGAAAAAGGGCAATAAGATATGTCACATGTTTCTATAATGAAAGCAGCACTTCTATTTAAAACACCCTGGCCCAAAATCATCTTCGAGGTAGGAGGTAAAAACAAAGACATAACAATGAGTGTATTTTGGGTTTTCAACATAATGGCTCCCTAGATTTAATCAAAGTTATTTTTGACCCATCACATCAAAACAGATCAATTTGAAAGAATGGGGGAACTATATGTCCTTGTTTATTGAAGCTGTTCCCCAAGTCAGCTTTTACTCTATTGCTAAGTTGAAATTGTATATGCAGGATTTTTTCACTTCACTTGAATTTAAAAAAATCTTGATATTGAAGCTGATTTACAGTGTGGCAATTCTAAATACTTTTAGATAGATACCTCCACTTGTTCAAGAAATATCAGGCAGATGCCTGGTATGTAGGGGTCAAAATACAAGAGGACGAAGGGTGAATCGCCCCCTATTAAAAAAGCCCCCTTGCAAAGGTGGAAGAGGGCAAAAAATATTACAAAAGAACATCAACCGCCCCACTTATAAAACTTGAATGTTGCTCATAACACAATAAATATATTTAGCAACAATATCCCAAGTAATAAAGAAGTAGCCCTCAGGTAGCTCAAAAGAGTCCCCTAGAATGAAAGTCAGAGGGCAATTTTTATTTGCTGGGAAAAAAAATAGCCCCCTAAAGAAAAACATTATTTTGACCCCTGCTGGTATGTGCCATACATATTGGGATGTCTAGAACGGTGTTCCCTCCAAAGATTTTGGTTTTGCATCAAATGATGTTTTCATAAAATCAGCGATTTTGGTTTTGCGCCAAATGATGTCATAAAATCAGTGACTGACGATTACCGATGGTCAGACACAGTGTTCCCGGTAAGGTTTTTTAGCTTGCGCCAATTCGGCTAATTATAACAAAGTTGTAGATGTGCTTGCAACAAAATCACCAGCTGAAGCCGCAAATTGGTAACACAAAGCAAGCATTTTTTTCAAATATCGATTGAAACCTGTTGCGCCAATTTCCAAGAAAAAATGTCAGCACCCAACCCCTCATGAAATCAAGAAAAGAATCAAATATCAATATAAAGTACACTGTTGATGAAACTATTTAAAATTTGGTTTATTTTTCAAAATTTGGTGCAATTTTTGTTAATACTAAAGAAAACACTGAAAATTTGCCCCAAATAACTGATATTTTAAAGGAAAAAAAATAGTATTTTTCTAAATTCAAGCAAAATTTTGGGTGATTTGCTAAATGGAAAATTTTTGGGTGAGCATTTGTGTCTGAGCAATTTTTTCTGCCCCCTACAAAATTGTTACGCTCCTGCTTGCCCCCTCACATGAAAATTTCTGGTTACGCCACTGCACTTGACAACATGCTTGACAAAAGTCTTCTACAGATACTACAGGCAGTGTAGAGTTTGGGTTTAAGTGATGTTGAACAGACGATGAAATCACAATTTTTTTCTGAATGCACCACAATATTATAAACAAGCTTACATTTAAAACTGACAAAAAGTTGACTCAGAATTATGGGTCTGTTGATATTCTTCAGACATTCAAGACCTTCCCAGTTCCATCTGTATTTCATGTCAACTGAATGGTTTCCTATGTATGGCTGGGTGTGACAAGTTATATTTTCAGCACACCTTTAATAGGTGTTCTGATTATACCAAGGATATCAAAAATGGGAATCGGTGCTCGCCGCCATTTTGATTTGACCACCGTGTAAATCTTATGGCATGGTGGCCATCTTGGATAGATAGTATCCACTTCACTCATGTGTGATCGCAAACAAAAGAGGTCATTCCCGTAGTTATCTTTATTCAATCAATGACCCTGAATCTGGCGGGCTATTTTGAAGCAGTTAATATGCTAACGTGCATGACGTCCCTGGTGCTGCTCTCCTGAATGGTCTGAATATTGTATAGCATTCCCGCAAAGATGGCCGCTAATCCAAAACACGGATAACCTCTATTGTTGCTAATGGAGTGTGTTATGGTACGTTCAGACTCCAGCGAAGTGCACTTTAAACTTTTAAGAATGCGTATTGTGTTCCTGCGGTGAAATCGCTGGAGTCTGAAAGCACAATTATTGTACACTTGCTTGTAGACCTACCATTTGGAGACATGCTCATATTTTGATACTCCTCAGCATCTCGTATTGCTGGACACTGCTGTTCTTTAAGAATCTCCATATACTCATTATCTTCTTTAATTACTGTATAAAAAAGAAAAGAGAAATCAAGCAATGTAATGAGTGCAATATATCAGGAGAAAATAGGGAGTTAATTTCCTGCCCTAGGACACTTCATGTGCCAGTCACTGGATTCAAACTCACACCTCCATACCCAATAACTAAGGCCCAGATTATAGTTTTCTTTCATATAGAATATTCTCTGCCAGTATTAATTCAATACGCATGCATATCTATGATATATTCACTATTTCATAATAGAATGTACAATGTAATTGCAAATAAAATGTACCATGTCTGACTGGTGTTCAGCCTCCGCACACGTTCCTGTCGGAGCTCGAGCGGATAATTCCGGTGTTACATGGGCCTCAAAATGCCATTTACATACCAACATGTGTGAGACATTGCCCAATGCCTTGACATTGTAGGTTTTACGCCACCAATTATATATCGCCCATGACTAGATTCAGTGTTTATTTCCAAAATCGAGGCCGTCTTTACCAGCTTATTCCTAAAATAAAGATGTGAAAAATCAGAACATGTGATTTACTTGGTCTTTTTTTATTTTGAATGTGTTGTTTAGATATCTGTGTTATCAGAAAGATAGAAAAGAAGCAAAAATTCCAATATTTTTGAAGATTATTGTGTCTTTATTTTTCTCCCCAGGTCTGAATGGACAGACTGGCAGCACCGTGAATTTCACTGGAGGACGGGGTTAGACTCCAATTCCAGGCTGCTTACCGGAAGATCAAGCCGGACACCCTAGGTAAATTTGGCCATTTTTTGTGGTTTTTGAAATGAATTTTGAGAAAAAAGACATTTCAGGAGATGGTACTCAAAGGAAATATGTGAAAATCATGTTCAAATTGAAGGAATTTACATGTAAAAACATAGGAAATGTCATTGGTGGTGTATATCCTATATGTACGGTACCGCCCAGTACTAGCTAATTGATCTGAACCATGTAAACATTGCATGATCACTTTCACTCGAACCTCATTCACTTGATAGGGTTCAAAACCAATGAATATAGCGGAAAATATCCCTTCTTGTGGATTTATTCAAAATGAAGGTGAGTTTTAAGGGCATGTTTCTCTGCCTGGCTGCTTGAAATTGGGGCCAAAGTTTCAGAGTGGATTTCTCCACTTTTTCTGGAGCTTTTGCCGGGGACAAGCTTCAAAATTCTGCACCTTCGAAGCCTTGAAACAACACATATAGTCAATAATTTATGTTTAAGGAACACTAATGCAGTGTCAGATATATTGTATGCTTACCAAATTTGCAGTTGATGACTGTATGGTGGCCAAATTTGCCACGATGTATACAGTGTGGTTGTAAGATTACACAGATCAGGGAAATAGTAGCAGATTTAACATTGCATGGACTGTGTGGATAATACTCGTGTAAATGTGACGCAAGTGTAAACAAGGTAGCACTTATTTATTTTTTTCAATTTCTATTTGTATTTTGACAGTTGATATGGATGTAGCTCAAGAGTTTAACAGCTAGAAGCTAGATTCCCCATAAATTCCAACAGCGGTTCAGTGCAGCCGGTAGTTTTGCAAGGTTGCGGACATGACAGCATTTGGCAACTGTACCAGCGTCACCGTTTTAGACATGCTACTCTCAAGCCATGTATATTTTGATTATTTAAGGTGAGAACACACACTCAGTGGTTTAACTAGGTCTACTTGATACATAAAGCTTAAAATGCTTCATTACACTGTTAAACTGCTGTGTAAAATTTTACACAAGTGTAAAATTTTCAAGAAGTTGTGTAATTTTTTAAAAGTTGTACACAAGTTGTGTAAAATTGAAAAAAAACCTAAAATTCCTCATTTACACTGTTAAACCACTGTTTAAAATTCTACGTAAATTGTGGAAAAGTTTACTCAAGTTGTGTAAAATTTTACACAAACTTTTGAGGTAGGATGAAATTAATAGAAAATAAGATTTTTGAACACTGGCTAGGGGCCTATATGTACGGTACCGCCCAGTACTAGCTAATTGATCTGAACCATGTAAACATTGCATGATCACTTTCACTCGAACCTCATTCAGGATGAAATTAATAGAAAATAAGATTTTTGAACACTGGCTAGGGGCCTATAGGTTTTACGCCACCAATTATATATCGCCCATGACTAGATTCAGTGTTTATTTCCAAAATCGAGGCCGTCTTTACCAGCTAATTCCTAAAATAAAGATGTGAAAAATCAGAACATGTGATTTACTTGGTCATTTTTTATTTTGAATGTGTTGTTTAGATATCTGTGTTATCAGAAAGATAGAAAAGAAGCAAAAATTCCAATATTTTTGAAGATTATTGTGTCTTTATTTTTCTCCCCAGGTCTGAATGGACAGACTGGCAGCACCGTGAATTTCACTGGAGGACGGGGTTAGACTCCAATTCCAGGCTGCTTACCGGAAGATCAAGCCGGACACCCTAGGTAAATTTGGCCATTTTTTGTGGTTTTTGAAATGAATTTTGAGAAAAAAGACATTTCAGGAGATGGTACTCAAAGGAAATATGTGAAAATCATGTTCAAATTAAAGGAATTTACATGTAAAAACATCGGAAATGTCATTGGTGGTGTATATCCTATGTAGCTCCCTTCGCACCCCTTCCTGTACATCGGTAGCCAGCTTCAAAAATAGGACTATGGCATTAATAAGGTTCCACTCTATTCCTCAAGTTTTTCAAAGTTTGAGAATTATGAGTCATTCTAACTTGTATCATCATTTCATCTTATAATTAACAGTTGAGTAAAAGAAGTGCCTCAACCCATGTCCAGATAATTATTGCACGGGCAAGCATCACGTGACCTGTTCAGTCTATTATGGTATTCTATTCATAAAGCAAAAATTAGTGCTCCAGAAAGTTGTGAATGTATTGTTTTTGGTTATGGATTCTGATAGAGAAATATCTAAAGTATCCAGGTTTTTATTTTTGCAAGGTTTTTGTCATGTAGTTTTGAAAAAATATGGTCATTTGTAGAATATGCATATTTAATTACCATGAAACATTAGATGAGTATATGTCATTATAACTAAATAACTAAAACAGCTGAAGTTGTGAAATTTAAAAGTTGTTAATAAGATTTAATAAATTCTAATTTGTGTAATTTTGGAACCCTAATTTGTTTAAAAAGTATAATTAGTATAATATAAATATAAAATTCATCACAAAATCTGAAAGTGACCTGCGATTTTTGTTAAAAAAAGCTTTGTTTCATCGATTCCGAAGAAGAATCTAATACCATGTTAGTTTCCTCTCTGTGTTCCAATTTTTATTCAATGTGCACATATATTTGTGAAAAAATCACCATTTCTAAAAGATCGGATAGACAATTTTTACAGCCTTTCCTACAGCATAACCTATGTTGAGACACACATGATCTGCATCCTTATAACACGCAAGTAAATTTATAAAAAAATTATTCTCTTTTCCAAACTATGATTTATTATGAAAATTATAAAATGTATCATTGCAGAATCAAGGATTTGTAGACATTTCACTACACACTTAACACATGTTCATTCAAGTAAATTTTATGCGATGTTATATTCACATTTTTGCATTCAAACTGGGTCAAATCATGAACTAGACCATGGAAAGATAAAACTAGTTTATTACTTACAAACTTTCAGGACCTCTTCCAATTTTTGAAATAAAATTGCACTGTGTTTTGCCTTTCTTTTTCTCATTTATTAAATTACCAAATATACCTGGAAATTACACCTGTACTTAAGATCAATTAAAAACCAATCATTGCAATAAAAAATATAAATGACTCATTTGACAAAAACAAAAGAATGGTCACTAAAATGATCTTACTTTAAAATACATTGATTTTTGCCACATTCTAAAATCCAACCTAAGGGTTCATGATGAACCGCAAGTTGAATGTATAAATACTGAAGTGGCGTCGATGTGTTTGATGAATATCTATATTTTGACTTTTAAAAGGATTACAATTTCAAATCTGAGAATGAGTCATTATTAAAATTGAAAGTATTTGATCATACTGGATACATATATAGGGTGACAAATTATTTTATAATTAACAACTGCAAAAACTTTTAAATGTTGACATTACATAAAAAAATACATCAGTCCTAGACAGGTTGTCAGATAATAAAAGTTCAGAGTGGTTTTGTTTTAACCAATGCTGTCCTACAAAATGAACTTCATAATACCCACATAATACCCATATATATGTGATGGCTTGCCCCGAAAGGGGGGACGTTGAATATGATATCAATTTTGATTTTATCATTTCATCTGTTAAAGCATTTTCTAAGCTTAAAAATGACACCTTACTTGTTGAAATTGATCAAGGCGATCAAATTTTACAATAGAAAATCTGATGGAAATTCTTATTATTTTCTTTATATTTTGCTGCCTATTTTCATCGAAAAGTGTTCTGTCGCAAAGTCTTTTCGGGATGAGTCATCACATATATGATCGCTTTTAAAATGAAAAAAATTAAATCAAGATTTTTGAAGATTTAGTGGTCATCCATTATTTATGCAAATGAAGTACTGACTTTATATAGTGTTAGTTTGTCAGAAAAAAAATTGTCTAATGCTTTGATCTTGATGTAAAGACATGCTGTAAATGCACTTTTGTTATGTATTGTATGTATATTTAAATTAAACCCTATAAAATTCAACTCCAAGTTAGAATGCTGTATACTACCTTTAAAGGGGCTGGCCTTGATTGATTTTGAGGAATATTGGAGACAATTTCAATTCTTTACCAACTTAAATTTTTGCCACTGGAGGCCAAAAATGGTGACAAGGTAATATTTGCACGAGGCATCAACTAATCGCTATGCTACTTTCTGATTGGTAGACGAAATTGGCGTATATATGATAGTGACCTCAACCCCTGGTTGAGATCTATATTTGGACACTTAGCTTATTCTTTAGTGCTCTTATGACAAGGTCAGATTTGCACGAGGCATCAGCTATTCGTTTAAAGATGCAACATCTTAATTGATAGATGAAATTTGCAGATACATATAAGTGACCCCCTCCTCAGGTTCAGATCTATATTTGGACACTTAGCTCATTCTTTAGTGCTCTTACCACATGATCAGTTGCACAAGGCATGGGCTATTTGTTTGTAGATGTAACGTTTTGATTGACAGATGAAATTGGCAAATAAATATGTTAGTGACCCCACCCCCTGGTTCAGATCTATATTTGGACACTTAGCTCATTCTTTAGTGCTCTTACCACATGATCAGTTGCACAAGGCATGGGCTATTTGTTTGTAGATGCAACGTTTTGATTGATAGATGAAATTGGCAAATGTTAGTGACCCCACCCCCCTGGTTCAGATCTATATTTGGACACTTAGCTCATTCTTTAGTGCTCTTATGACAAGGTCAGATTTCCACAAGGCATCGGCTAATCGTTTATTGATGCGACTTTTTGTTTTTACTAGGGAAATGGAAATGAGTGACCATGCCGTGCCTACAAGGTATAAATTGCTGGTGTGCAAATATGAAGATTTTGTTTATCCACTTGGCTGTTTGACATGTAGGCATGCTGGGTTGATGTCGGGATACTGTCTTTGTGATATTAAGGAGGATGCTATTCTGGAGAATATTTCTATATTAAATCATAGACCAATTTCAGACAGAATAATGATAAAACGACTGCTCTGGTCATTTTCTCTAGGTTTTTTCGTATACTCAAGTGACCAATTATATTTTAATAACATTTGTCACTTAAAGCTAGCAAAAATATCCTGTTTGCATTCTCTATGCAAAATAAAAGTTTCCTAAAAAAATAGTTCAAATTAACTCAGACACTTAATGACCAATATGAAAACAACTTCTATTTAAGTGGTATAGCAAAGTATTATAAATATAAATTTATTTATACTATAAATTGAATCCTGGCTCCTGATTTTTGGCATATTTTGTGTATTTAGAAAGGCAGGTTCATAAAAGTAAAATTCACTTCACATATCAGAAAAATTCAAACTATGCATAACTAAAAAAATCTTACTTCAGCTTGAGCCTTGATCACATGTGTAGTTATGAAATGGCAATATCAATTTTAAGGGGGAAAATGACTAGTTTCTATGCAAACAACTCGGTATATAGAGCATATCCAACCAACTTTACCATATGGATTTTTCTTGTACATTAATGTTTCCACCTTGCTATTCTACTATTCTCTTGGCCTTTCTTCCCCAAATTCTCTCTTTTATACCTTTTTCTTCAATTTTCACCTATCCTTTCCTTATCCTTCCTCTTTCTGTATAATTCTCAAGATGAACCACCCAAAATTGTGAAATCATGCCCCCTTTGCAGTGAAACAAACAAGCTTTTACACGATGGCGCTATGGTTGTTCACAAGACAGAACACATCAGCATGTCTTTTATTTGGACTTACAATTTAACTCCTCTGTTTAAAATAATATTGAAATTGAGGCAGGGAGATGATAGAGCAACCCAACGTTTGCCAAGTGTAGCAGATCGAGGTGAAGTGTTTGCATCCAGAATTATAGAACATGTCCACTTTCCAATGTGTCCATTTTTTGTGATAAACTGAAGTCAAATTTTTCATTAAATTTCCTGTTTAAAATGAATAATTGCCTTGAGACATAGGGGTAGGAAATGCTAGGCCTAAAAGAACACCACTTAGACATTAAATGACTTTTTATCTGTCCCCAGTAGGACGATTTAATACATTA
>JXSR01S003947.1:129963-147194 GCA_000969725.1 Ophiothrix spiculata
AAAACAACTTCTATTTAAGTGGTAAGCAAAGTATTATAAATATAAATTTATTTACTATAAATTGAATCCTGGCTCCGAAAAATTAAACACAAAGCCTTCTTTCGGTCAAAACCAATCTAAAAATTTATTTTTTGCATATTTTGTGTTAGGTTTCTGTCGAGACTGTTTTTTCGTGTCGACATGTCGCAATAATTTGTTGTCGACGTCGACATAACGTCGACATAAAGTTGATATCATAGAGTTGGTTTTTGTGGGAAAAACAAAATTGTTTGGATAAACTTAATGACCCGTTTTAGACGTAGACTAATATAGTTATACTTGTTCTTTTTGCGTACAACAGTATGGATGATATAATATTGATATTTTGTAGCTTTTTTGTCGTGAACCATCGTAATAACTTTATAAAACGGTTGTAAATGACAAACAGCTAATAAGTATTAAATTATTTATGCAACACTGTAAAAGTCAAATGCTAATAAACAGTCATACATTAACAATTAAATGTAAGTTTTTATGGAATTATACTTGCCAAGTTATGTCGACAAATGAGATTTCATGTCAACATGTCGAGATATACTTTATGTCGACATTTATGTCGACATAAGGCATGTCGACAGAAATCTTAATTTTGTGTATATAGAAAGGCAGGTTCATAAAAGTAAAATTCCCTTGGAAACTACAAATCAGAAACAATCAAACTATGCATAACTTTAAAATAATGCTTACTTCAGCTTGATCACATGTGTAGTTTTGAAATGGCAATATCAATTTTAAGGGGAAAAATGACTATTTTCTATGCAAACAACTCGGTAAAGAGCATATGCAACCAACTTTACCATATGGACTTTTCTTGTACAGAAAAAGCATGAAGTAGCAGCCGCGTAGCCACCGCCCGGACAGGTCGGACATTGTCCGACCAATATAATCTATAAATTAAAGAATAACAATATTTTTTGAAATCGAATGTCACAACACATTGCACCTTTCGTTCCACTTCTGTCTCCAAACAGAAGTTTTGCTCCATTCATATCTGGGATTACCATTGACTATTTTAATAATTAGAAATCTTTTTAATAGTCCCAGATTCATATAGGCCTTAGGTCTATACATATTTCATGTAAATCTGCAATATCTTTCATAAGGTCCAACATTTTTGTGCTTTAATTTGCGTTTTGGGGACATTTTCCATTTTGTTATTTTTCCTTCAAAAGGTTAACTTTACAACATTAACTCATGTCGAGGCATATGTTGAAAATTTCACTTACTTCCCATCATTCGTTTTCAAGAGCTTTTCTTCTTATTAAAAATCTCCATATACAGTGCTGCATGCCAAATTAGAAAATGACACACTTTCTAATTTTTATAAAAATGCAAGCATTTTCAGGAATGGTTTGAGATAATTTTTTGTTACTTTAATTTAATATCAGTCAAGAATTTTTATTACCTGAAAACAGAATTTTGATAGAGGTGACCTTCATTATCAAATATTGATCATGAATTGAATCAAATGAAAAGAGTTTTTCTTTTTTCTTTTTTGTCATTTTTAAGTCTAAATTTGTGAAGGGAAGTGATAGAATTACCCATCAGGAGAGCCAGCTTGCGGTGTTGATAATGTTAAAAATGCTCTAGCTTCAGGGGCTCCGCCCTCTGAACCCCGGAAAGGAACTTTGCCCCTAGACAAGTTCAAGTTTATTTGTTTCCATCTCACATGACAAACAATGTTAACAACAAGTGATAATAATATTAATAAATAAATACAATTGTTCATAAGTTAGATGTGCATGCTATCAAAAACGCAGGGCGTGTGTCTGATAGCACCCATAAAAGATAGTTACAAGAAGAGAAAAAAAAGTATTTAGGTTATAAGCAACATAAACAAATATGAAACATTTGTCAAATAATACACATGTGGTAAAAATCATTTTTAAACACACACAAAAAAATCTGATATGGATAGTTACAAATGTCCCAATTATAGACCCCAATTATAGCCAAATATATGCACCAAATCGTGTGATATAGGTGTTCTGAAATTCAAACACTATCACGACTCTTCAGTGGGAAATCCTCTCAGACACCCCTCAATAAAATGAATGAGAGTCTTTGCAGTATCTTCTCCTCATTTGGGGTGGGGGAAGAACCAACTTTAAAGAATTAGCCAAAATCTATGCACCATATTGTGTGATTTATGTTTCGAAATTCAAAAATGTTCTTACAAATCCTCACACACCCCTATATATAAACGGTCACCAAAAAATAAGTTCCCCCCATGGATGACCAGACTTTGTCATGACAGAACTCTCCATTTTGAATACTTTTCTTTTGTATAAAATAGGTTTCTGTTTCCTAAAACACTTGTGCACGAAACCCACATGACCATTTGATGACAGCTTTTGTCGTTTTCTAACAACACTCATTTGTTTAAAAATCATTTTCCAAAACTGGCGAAAAAAAAGTTGCACTTGCGTTTTTTGTGATATCCTAACATGCTTTCACATGCTTCTATGTTTACTTATTTTGTTTTTTTCTTTTTTAAATCAGTGCATATTCTACAGTTAAAACATGATTTAGGCCCCTTTTCATTTTTAAATGAATTGTCATGACTTAAAATTAAAACATTGTCGGATTAAAAAGTGCTGTGTCCACCGTTCTTTTCAACGACTGGTAAAGCGATTTCGTGTTTAAAATTGAACAAATTTCATGGATTTATTTGAAATTTGGACCATATGACATTTTTATACACCACAAGAAACTTAGGCAACGAGTCATTGATCAAAATCCGTATTTTCAACATGAAAGCAAAACACAGGTTAACAGTGCAGTGATATCGCGTAAAATTTTTAAGCTTTGCAATCTGTTACCCTTGGTCGTTCAAGCTCCATGACCTGGTAAGAATGTGCAGTAAGATCTCTGCTAATACTGTCTTATTGTGAAAATCAAGTTTGTTTTTTCTCCTTAGTTTTGCATGACCATCTGAAGGCTTAGAGTATCCATGATTTCATTCTACAGATTATCTCTTACTTTCTTTAACAATAACTCTCACTTTCAAGCAATGCTGTTTCCATGACAGAAGCGTGACAGTTTTGGGTGTCACAACATCCTGCATGAAGTTGAAGCCATGCAAAAAAGTTCATTTTGGCAGAATAGTCAAGTTAATGCAGTAAATGCCAAAGTTAACCTGTTTTTGTTGACACAAGAAGGCCACAAGAAGTTAAGTGCAACTTTTTTTTTCGGCTGTTTTAGAAATGATTTTTAAACAAATTTGTCTTGCTCAAAAGCGTCATTACCTTTCATCAAATGGTAAAGTGTGTTGTATAGAGAATTGTTTCCCGAAACGAAAACGTCTTTTATGCAGGAGAAATACAGCAAGCATGGCGATTTCTGTCTTGGCAAAGTCTAGTCATCCAAGGGGGGAACTTATTTTTTGGTAACCGTATAATATGCACATGCCCGGGGGGCCACTCAAGTCTAATGTTGCAGGCATAGTGTGACCAGTTTAACAAGACATCTCCTAAAGGGGGATTGTTTCTGAAGCCAAAATATACCCTTTTTACCCTATTCACACCCTAAATCAGGTTTTTACTTATACCGTTTTCAAAAAGTAAAATGGGCCAAATGGGTGTTTTTGATTATCTAAACGGTGTCACCTGATTCACCCTTCAATCCTAAAAAACAAACTTAATTCATCTTTTTCTTGGTCACGCTATACCTGCAACATTATACTTGAATGGCCCCCCAGGTGCACGTACGTGTTTGGAAGGGAAAAAATGATGTTGCTGGAACAAAACTCAGATTTGTTGGCAAAAAATACTTGTGCAACCCATTGAACAAAAAGATTTTGAATGCCCCTGGTTATAAGGCTACCTGGAATCGAATGATGAAAAGGGTTTTTCTATTTTTTTTTTTTTAGACCCCACACCCTTTCTTTGTCCGACCAACCAAGAATTCATGGCTACGCGCCTGAGTAACATTAATGTTTCCACCTTGCTATTTTACTATTCTCTTGGCCTTTCTTCCCCAAATTCTCTCTTTTATACCATTTTCTTCAATTTTCACCTATCCTTTCCTAATCCTTCCTCTTTATAATTCTCAAGATGAACCACCCAAAATTGTGAACTCATGCCCCCTTTGCAGTGAAACAAAAAAGCTTTTACACGATGGCGCTATGGTTGTTCAAAGGACGGAACACATCACATGGCTTTTATTTGGATTTTCAATTCCTCTGTTTAAAATTTATATTGAGGCAGGGAGATGATAGAGCAACTCAACGTTTGCCAAGTGTTCCTAAAGCAGATCAAGGTAAAGAGTTTGCATCCAGAACTATAGAACATGTCCATTTTCCAAATACCAGGTGTCCCAAAAAATGGTTACATGTAGAAAAATGACCGTGTGCTAAAACTATAGTAGTTAGAGAAATGAAACCTTGTGGAAATTATATTACAGCGTTATTAGTTTTTGAGTTATTGGTAAAAGTAGATACCTTTGTCAAAAACGCATTTTGTTCAAAATTCAACAAAATAATAAGCATACACGTTTTGTGATATTTTAATGTGCATTTTTTTCCAAATGATTATAATCACACTTTATATTAAACCAAATCTGATACAATTTTTAATGAATTATAATTGAACTCTCTTTCAGTATATATCTATTATGCAAATTAGGGATACCTGCATTCCATGCATTCCAAAATGTTCCAAAACATTTCTTATGTTCAACCTGTTAATCAAGTTGTGGCGCGAAAGTTGATGAATACACATAAAGCACAATCAAATTTTCATGGGTATTATTAATTCTGTAGCTGTTTAGACTGAAAACTTGTTTTAATTTTGAAAAAAGAAACTTAAACTTACAGAACATGTTAAATGTTTATTTCTTTATTTAGCAGCAAAAGTCTGATCGACATTTAGAAATAGCAGAAATACAAAAATTTTGAATTGGTGGCCACTTTTGCCCAAACTTAGATTTCGACACAATTTTCAGACCTGTAGTAATTTAAAACGTCATAATAACGTAACAACTAGTCAAATTTTCATGATTTTGGTACCAATGGGAAGAAGAAACTCTACCCTATACTATGCTATGCAACAACCTAACTTTGGACATGCAAATTAGGTACCCAGGAGACTCCCTGGAGGTCTCCAGGAAAGCTGCTATATTTTGTTATGGGGAATTTAGCACTTAGGACCTCTTGAACTCAACCGGCGGATAACCGTCTGGAACAAGCGGTTCTGGCCAGTTCCTATTATTCTGAGCAACCACCTAACAGCTTCTTGTGAATCTCATGCTCTTCGTATTTGAATTGGATCATGCCAGGGCAAGTGTTCCCTCTAAGGTGCCAATTCAATCAATTTGAACAAAGTTTAAGGAGGTTCAAATCATGAGCTCAGGATGAAAATTGGTTCAATAAAGTAAGAAAATGCATCCTTATTGCATACATACATTTACTGTTTTTATTGTTTTAAGTTTTATTGTGCGTCATTCCAAGAAATGATTAAAACACAGAAAAACAAAAATATAATTAATACACATAAGTCAATATTTGCACTTTTTCAGAAACTAATTGTGCCAATTATCACGGCTCTTGCGCCAATGGTATATTACAGAGCCTTAGCAGGAACACTGCCAGACTAACGCAGAAGTAGTCATATATTTCTCTCGCTGGCGAAGAATTGTTACTCAAAACCCAAACCCATCAATCATCCAACCAGCCACATAATTTGCCAGACAAGATCACAGATCAAGTACATCATCCCAACAACATCAATTGATGCATTCAAGTTCTCCTTCTACCCGAGAAGCATTCATATGCAACCAGTTACCTACCCATACAGTCACTGCTACTACACCATCTGCTTTCAGAAAAGCAGCACTACATGAAATAGGCATCCTCCACCAGGCTCAAATCTACTGTAATTCTTCAAGTTTTATATATAATAGTTTAATAGTCAAGTCATGGTGCTGGGATTAGTATAGTGCACCCTTAGTTCATCGTCGTTGTTGTTATTTGATCGTCATTTCCCGATTTGTTTGGATACACTGCACCACTGCACTGGCTTTGGCACCACCCTGCACCATGTACATAGTACAATCTAGCCTCAACACAGGCCTTCCGATGTACATACATCTATAGGCCTGAGGAAATCGAGGTGAACATGGTGAAGTCATGATTTCAAAAAATTGGAAAAAGGTTAAAAAAATTTGATCATCAAATAGGGTGCAGAAAACGTTTATTAATACAAGATGGTTCGCGAACCAGTAGTCTCGTCTGCGTGTCGACCGCCTATTAATCATTCAGTTGTTTTATTAGCATATTTTGCGCCGAAATTGTTGCTGGATCCAGTTCGGCTCCAGGTCTACCCAGTCACCAAATATCATTACCGTAGGGCATGCGGTTTCTGAGATACGCTCCGCACGCCGGACAGAAAATTGGATCGCTATGTCTCTTCCTGAAAATTTTCAGGCGAGACAAAAATGAGGCACTTGATCATCTAAAAATTCCATGCTCTAATTAAGATCAATCATAAACAAAAAAAAACACCCTGCAAATGAGGTACAAAGTAGTCGTTTTTAAAAAATAAGTAATTTTTAAAAAACAAAATTTTTACAACTTTTGTGAAAGCCACATGGTGGGGCGGCCATCTTGGTTTTTTCGGGGAAGCAGGTGGCGCAGCGGTATTTCCCTCGCCTTGCACCAATGAGCCCACAGGACTGTCACGGGTTCGAACCCCGGTCTAGGCGCTGTATGTGCAATTGGTTGCCAGTCCAAACTTCCTTCCGCAGGTTTTTCTCCGGGCGCTCCGGTTTTCCTCTTGCACTAAAACTGGCAAATAAATCTGACCATCTGACAGAGGACCCTCATGGAAAGCAGTGCTAGACACTGATGAGGCTATCCTCTATAAATATGTCATATTTATTTATTTATTTATTTATTTTACAAAATTCTACCAAAAAAATGCGCTTTAACTAAACTGAAGCTGGTTTAGGACCAGCATATATTGGTAAATTTACTAATGAGAATACACTGGCATACTTTTGGTGAATTTATATGCACCCTTAGAGAAGATTTTCTCTTGGTTGTTTCATAGAAATTCGTCTATACAGAGGATCAATGGAGTTGATCGTATCTCTACCTGAGGATAGTCTGTGCCACAGACCAGTTTATTATTGGAAACACACCACCTAATCACTAACTTAAAATTCACACCACCACAGTCCCTACTCAGGAACCTGCTCATTCGGCGTGACCTCGCGCTCTCAAAATCCTGGCCTCCGGCAAAAGGCTCTCAAGCGAGCGAACTTCCGGCCTCTCTCACCTTCGGCGCCCGTTGTTAGTGATAATGTACAAAAATCGAGTCTTTGACAATGACTAATCTGAGTCGGGATACGTTTCGGATCTAGCAAATAAAAAAAAATTGTCATGGCCATGGGCTAAGTACAATTCTAGTTTAGCAACAACAATGGTTTTTAGTATCACCACATCAAGTATCAAATAAAAGAATAAAGTGCGCTTGATTGTTCCAAAATTCCATACTTTAAAAAATCAATCAGAGAGCGTAAAAAAATTACCCAATCATTCCCTGCAAATGCAGGAAGTTCCTATATATGCCACACCGTGGTAAACAAAAACTATTGGGATAGTCCTAGAGACCATACCGTTATTCCTAACTATGAATTTTTCCATCTTCCATGGTCATCCTCAAATTCATACAAAACCTGTATGATAGTTACACGTCTTTTCTATTTTGTTTACATTAATTTGACAGTTCTAAGTAGGTAATATTACCTGTTATATATCAAGAGATTTTAGGAAGCTTTTTCAATGTTCATCCGAGATGCTATGTAACAGTTATAGGGGTCTACATACACTGGAGACAATTCGATCGTTCATAGTTAGGAATAGGGTCTACATGGGTGGCGAAAATTGACACAGATGTCGCTTGTCGAGAATTAAGCTTGTCACTCACATGTCGCAGTTTCTTCATTTACATGTGTCGCGTGTCTACCCTTTCTAACACGAAAATGTCGCGTGTTATTTTTGATACTTCAAAAGGTCGCGTGTCGAACGTTAACACAGCATTTTGTAAAAAAATCCGTCGCTTGATACGACACTGCGTGTCGCAAGGTCGCAGGATAAGGAGGGCCGTGCCTCGAGGTTGCGCGTGTCAAATTTTACCCATGCAGACCCCTAGTTATAATACAGTGTTTTCAATGTCTAAAAGAGTGACGTGCAGGAACGAATTGTCTTTGATGACAATTTACCCAAAATTCAGAAGGGAGCTCTGCAACCCGCTCTGCAATCAAGCCTATTTGCATAAAGTGCACATACCCAATGTCCCAAGAAATGGTAATTTTCATCAAATTTACGCACTGCAACACTCCACAAAGGATATTTATACTAATATTTACTTATTATAAAAACTTTCCAAAGTTGTTAGTTACACAAAAAATGATGTTTATGTTACATATACTGTCATTTGCTCTAGCGTATGGAAAATGTTTTTGTTTACCACGTTGTAGAATACGATTCTTAATACTGCATTTGCAGTAAGTGGTTTTTAGTTTGTTTTTGGTTGATCTTTTTTAAAGTATGGATTATTTAGATGATCAAGTACCTCGATCAATCTTGTCAATGAATGTTTTCTCCACCCTATTTGATGATCAAATTGTTTTGACCTTTTTCCAATTTCTTGAAATTATGACTTTTAACTTAGTACATGTTTACCTCGATTCTCTCAGGCCTATAGGTACAACGGAAGACCTGTGTTGAGGCTACATTATTTGCTCGAGAGACACAAGTGGCTCAAGGCAAGTTGTATTACAGCCTATTACATAACGGCAATTTGTGCATAAAATAAAAAATACTAATTGTACATGAAAAAACAGAAATTACTTTTTCCATATTCATGAAAGGAACCTTTTTGAATTAAATTTATGAAAATCGATATTGCACTGTTCGGATCAGAGAAATCAAACGGTATGTTTGGTTTGTTTTAATTGGTTACCATTTGTACTGTGAACATATCTTCAAACATCATTTTAGTGTGACTAACAACTTCAGGAAGTGTAATAAGTAAATGTAGTATCCTTTGTCATGTTTGTGGAGTGTTGCAGTGCGTATATGATAAATGTTGCTCGAGAAACACAAGCCAAAAAAACTTCATTTTTGGCTTGAGGCAAACTGTGTAGTTCAGCCTATCACATAAAGGCCATTTGTGCATAAATTGAAAAATACAAACGGTACTTGAACAAACAGAAATGTTTTATTACATATTCATGAAAGGAATCTTTTTGAATTAAATTTAGGAAAATCGCACTGTTCTGATCAGAGAAATCAAACGGAATATTTCCTTTGTTTACATAGCAACGGTTTGTAAACATATCTTCAAACATCATTTTTTGTGTGACTAACAACTTCGGGAAGTATTTATAATAGGTAAATTTATTATAAATCCTTTGTCATGTTTGTGGAGGGTTGCAGTTCGTATTTGATAGCTATGATCATTTTTGGTGATATTGGGTATGTGCACTTATGCGCAAGTTTTATTGCAGAGCTTGCTTCTGGCTGTGCCACAGCACAGCCAGATATTTCGGGTAAGATAAATGTGATGACTCACCCCGAAAAGGGGGACTTTGCGACAGAAAACTTTTCGAGAAACTGATGAAAATAGGCAGCAAAAAATAAAGAAAATAATAAGAATTTCCAGCATTTTTTTTTATTGCAAATTTGATCGCCTTGATCAATTTCAACAAGGTGTCATTTTAAAGCTTAGAAAACGGTGTAACGGCTAAATCAAAACTGATATCACAAAGCCAAAGTCCCCCCTTTCCGGGTGAGCCATCACAAATTGGGACATTGGGTCTGTGCACTTATGCGATAGGCTTAATTGCAGAGCTCCCTTCTGGCAGTACCAATACCACTGCCAGAAATTTCGGGTAAGTAAAAATAACAATGTACAGTAAAAGTTGACTGAGTCACTGACATTATAATTGGTAAAAATAATATGCTGTTAAAACAAACCCAAACAAGCAATAAACAAACATTTTCAAACATATTTCGATAAATAATCAAAAGCAACTGACTTGCCTTTCTTGTGAAATTCACCGTGACTTTGTATTTCTAAAATTAAATTGGTTTTCTCATCTTGAAGTTCACAGGGTACTAGGGGGCCGGGGGATTCAAAAACGTGTTTGTTTTTAGTGTCAGTCTTTCAAGCGCAGAACACTAAATTTATTTTATATAGTTTGCAAATCATGTAGCCCGTCGCTCTATTTTTATTTTAGTGGTATCCGTGCTTTAGATTAATTATTTTGTGCTGTGCAGTTTATCAATGCACGGTCACGGTTGAATGGCTTTTCCGCATTTTACGGAGCAACACAAGCATTACAGACACAATTTGATCTGCAGGAATTTTTTGATCAAGAAAATCAATTGATCAGGTAAGGTATTAATAAACATAATTGGAAAGCATGGACGTTGTATGTATGGATGTAAGCTGTAGTGTGATAATATTCAGTGTTGAAGTTTACACTTATCAAGGAAGAAGAAGAAGAAGAAGCTTAAATACATTACCGGTAATCAATCAATCAATCATTTATAATTTCCATTAAAACAATGTATATATAGGCACATTGAAACAAATCTTTTTGGGAAGAGATTACTTTAACTTAACAAATGCATTTTAAATTAAGTCCATACGTTACTCAGTTCCAAAGTTATATTGATTAGATAAATTTGGTCATTTTTCTTAACAAAAAGTTGCGACAAAATGCTTCACTAATTTTCGTGTTGTGCATGTTTGTAAATTTTCACCTTATTATTACGTTAATGGTCACAAGTCAGAAACTGGTCCTCTTTTTTGTTTCACACAAAAATACTGAGAAAACCATGTCAATTTGCATTCAACGGATTGTAACTTTTATTCTGTAGACTTAAACCCCATAAAACTATATATTGCTGGAAAGCTTACATTCCAAGGATTCTAATTCTCATAAAATAATCACAATTATACAGGGTGGGTCAAAATTATACAGGGTGTAACATAAAAATAATGAGCAAATTTTATACCACAATGGAGACCCTTATTTTTCTAAAATAAAAATAGAGATGGTAAACCATACATGACATTTAAATCATATTAATTATATCTATCAATAAAAATAAATAAGGGTTGCCTGCTGTCAGCAAAGTAAGAAATACAGGGTGGTCAAAAAACGCATCTTCAAAGTTGAAAAAATGCAAATAAGAATTTGTGTTTTATTTTAATATAAACTTTTTTAGAAAGTCTAAAATACAAATTATGTATTGAAAATATTTCTTAAGATGTTTTTTATGAATAAGGCTATGTAAACAATATACAGGGTGGTCCAAAACACTTTGTACCCAGATTTGACTCTCAAGTATTAATGCTGCAGTAAGCAGTTAAAATGGAAATAACATTTCTTGTTCACAATACTTTTTGCTATATGGGGTGTACATAAAGTTTTTATTTGAAATACTTTTTGAAAGTATTAATGATACACCCTGTAATAAACAATTATTACAGTACAGTTTTACAAATTTACTGTTCTTCATCACAACATTTTGGTGAGACTATGTACATTTTAAAGTGCAGCTGTAAAACACATAATATCCTCATGGTCAGTATGTACTGGAATGCACACTTTGAACATGACGTGATCTTTAAAGAAATTTTTTGTTGTTAACCTGAGCTTAATTAGTCTGTAATTAATTAATTAATTAATATTAATTAATTAATATTAATTAATTAATAGAAAATTAAATTCATAATAATATTTTTTGTTTTTTAGGTAAGTTTTTTAGCATGGAATATTGAAACTTGCACTTAAAAATTGGCTATTGCTAACATTTCATGTAGCACATTCGCTAAAATAATTGTGGTTAATTAACATATTTAATTAATCATTTTAATTATTTTTAATTATATGTTTACATCAAATTACTTGTTTAAATGAATGGGGTATATGTTTATCTTTGTTTGTATGAAATTTGAGCTCTCTAGCATGCTTAGTTATGAAGTTATGAAGCTCCAAATTTGTGCATTTTTCCACAATTTTGTGTGTAACTCTATGGGGCTCCTCAACGCCGCTCCACCCCTGACCAACTGTTACTCTTCATGCCATAACTTTGTTATTAAAAATCCCCAAAGCATGGGATTTTTTTTATTTTAAAGAAGAAAGAACAAGGAAGAAGTTGATACCTCATTTTCTGTCTTAGACTAAGTGGAAGTATTAAAAAAACCATAAAACATACTTTAAAAAAGGGAACCGTGAAACAGCTCCACCATATTGGGTGGACCAGTTTCTGACTTGTGACCTAATAAGCAATAGACTCACCAGGTATACACTGTATGCAGCGCCCCAAGAAGGAGCATTCGCACAGGGGACCAACGGCTTAACGTGACTATCCGAACCACGGAGCAATTAGAGTAAAGTTTCTTGCCCAAGGAAACAAGGAGAAGTAAACCGCCTGGCCCGGGGCTCGAACCCTATATATATACATTGCATTTTAAATATCATGAGTTATATATTGGATTAGTTTTGATTTTGCACAGAATAACTAAGTTAAAGGGGCAATTAATTCATGATCCACTTTTCATCCTCAAGGTCACCACTATCAAAATTTTTTTTTTTTAGATAGGACGAATCCTTTACTGGTATACATTACGATCCCCAAACTATTCTTTCAAATGTGCTTGCATTTTTGAGAGAAGAGACAAAATGTGTCATTTTCTTATTATTGTCGGGGGCCCCGACAGTAATTCCCGGCAGTAATTACAGCGGCACAGCAGCCTATGGAGATTTTTTTTAAAAATGAAAAGCTCATAACTTGAAAACGAATGGTCGGAATCAAGTGAAATTTTCAACATGTATACATTTATATTGTACTCTTCTTTCTATCTAGCTAGAAAATATGTGCGGTTGTTTTCACATCAGAATCATGAATTGCACCTTTAATAACCATAGAAATGTACCAAAGAAATGCCAACAGCAGTATTTCATGGATGTTGCGAGTGCGGCCATTCCTAACATCATTCCGTCAATGTATTTGAATATGTAATGTCATGCAATTCAGTTTTTCATGTTTAGCGTATTTTAGAAATGATATTTTTTTTAATAAATATATAGGCCTAGTATACATGTGCAATACGTTGAAATTGTATTTTAATTAGGCCCCTATGTAATATATTTAATTGTTTCTAGATATTTATATGTTTAACCATTTTATTGTGTAAATATTGTAATCACATGTAATTTGGCCTTTGGGCCAAGATGTTGTGAACCAAATAAATACAAATACAAATACATTATTTCAGACTTCAAATTTTTCCGAATCAAATTCTTTCAGTAGCCTCGAGGATATATTATTATTATCCGAAGAGATTGGCTCACCAATTGCAACATCTTCTGCAGGCGTCACACCACAATAGAGCTTCCCATTGACTTACTGTACAAAATGGCTTCCTAAAAACACCCGAGAACTCAATAATAAAGCAACTGGTTCCTTCAACACTGCCTTTTCTCAGATGGTTATGATCTCTTCTAACACAAAATGATGATAAAAGTACACCTTCAAGGCAAAAATTTCAAGAAATCGGACGCTGAAGTATAACGCACCCTATCACTTAGAACCGAATTTTGTATTTCCAGAATCAAGCGCAAATTAAGGAAAATCCTTTAAATTTTACCAAATTAGTCTGGAGATCAAAATTGGCGTCAGAGCATCTTTAAATAAACCTAACTTTATGATTAGAACAAAATATTGACCAAACATATTGCCCTTCCACACGTTTTGGAGTCCTGTTTTTAGAAGGGCAGTCAATTTTGCCGATTTTAGAAATGCCGGATTGCGAGTGCTAATTATTTAGTGTAGTGCGCCCTGCAACATCTTCTCCAACTGAAACTAATTTTGATAAACCAACGTAACCATCAGTTCAGATACCACATCGGTAAATAAATTGTGTAGCGTCGTCTGCTAGGTTGAGAATGCCTGTTGGCAGGTAGAAAGTGACCCTTGTTGCCTAAAATAAATTCCAGAATATATTAGAAAATAGTGTTTTTCACAAAATTTTGAAGTTAATCCTGCTAATTGGACTGTTATTAAATAATTCATGATAAAATGATTTTGTTTGTACCATTTTTGAAGAAATTTTATGATTTTTGGAGAACCTGGTGTGTCTAGTGACTCAGTTGCACTATTTTCCCAATGGGCATGGGCGCACTCATAATGACGCGTAACTTTGATGCGCCGTATCTCGAAAACTTTGCCTTGACCATATATTTTTTTCCAATTTGTAGAAGAGATATGTCCATTATCTTTCAATTGAGACCATGCACATGGTAACCAGTCGCTTTTAAGTCGAGAAAATGACATTTAAAGACAGGGCATTTTGCATGTAAAGTCAATGGGGCTTATTTACCGGTGTGTTTCCTACAAGAAAAATCGCAAGCTGAAGGCCATGGTTGTAAATTTTGATGGGCTCGACAACAAAGTTACCCTGTTAGAGACTCTTATCGACACTCATAAGCCTGACATAATTGTGGGCACCGAATCACATCTAAAATGTAAACATTTCACGTCTGAAATCACTCCGCAAGGTTTTACTTCATACAGGAAAGATAAAATTAAAGGAAATAAAGGTGGTGTTATCATAATGATCAGGGATGACATCATAGCTACTGAATGCAATGTGATCAAAACAGAAGCTGAGCTGCTATGGATCGAGATTCATATTCAAGGCCATAAACCTTTACTGATTGCTTCCTTTTATACTAGACCACCAAACTCTCTTGCTGTGAATTTAGAGCAGTTGTCAGCATCTTTAGAAGACATCGATATCCCAACTATATATAAAGATGCTGTAGTGATCATTGCTGGAGACATCAATCTCGGGGACATAGATTGGGTGAACCGTGTTATTAAGCCATATGCAACAGAATCTATCAAATGTGCTTACTAAAAATCTCTGTAATGAATTCTTCCTCTACCAGTTGGTAACCGAACCCACTAGGATCCAAGGTGCAGCGAAGAATATTCTTGATCTCGTTTTAACAACGCACCCTCACTTTGTTGAACACCGCAAAGTTTTTCCAGGATTAAGTTCATGAAATTGTGACATTCACTATCGTCTTCAAACCAAAGCTGAACAAGAAAGTTCCACATAAATTGATTCTATTTGGCAAAGCAGACTTGCATGGTATGAAGAAAGATATGGCGGATTTCCAGCATGAATTTCCTAGGAATTCACTTACTTCAAGATCTGTAACAGAAAACTGGGAAATGTTCTCAGCCACAGTCCATGATCTAATGGAAAAGCATGTTCCATCAAAGCTATCCAAAGCAAAGTATTTGATTACCAATTGTGTCAAAAGGATGTGCAGGAAAAAGCAAAGACTTTACAATAAAGCCAGAAAAACTAATAAATCCAGGAGTTTAAAGACTACAGAAAAATCTCCCAGAAGACTATTTGCAAAAAGTATTGGTCCTTCCAGAATGACATGTTGAACAACCCAGAAGATAAATCGAACAAAACCTTCTGGAGGTTCATTAAATCCAAATGTCAGTGACTCTTGTAGCATGCCATCTCACAAGGGAGTAAGGTGATCTTTAATGAGCAATTTTGCTCAGTCTTCACATCGAAAGATATAACCAACTTTCCAACCTTTGATGAAAGTGATTTCCCACTAATGAAAAACCTCATCATGGCCCTTAAAATTCAAACATTTTATTTTGTAGCACTTGGTATAACAGCCCAAAAAAGTATACTTTAGGTCCCATCAAAACAAATTCAGCTTGAGTGGGTCCCTGAATATGCTGACTGGCTACCGTTTTGTTTGTAAGGATTTATATTTTAGTATTTTGGCTCCTGTGAATGTGGTTTGTTTTTTCCCAAAGGAGCACCTGGAACTCTTCATGTTTAAAAAACAAGAACACAGGGAAAGAAAAGTAGGCACAAGAGCCTTGTCAGGCATGTCTGTTATCCATGCAAATCAACTAATGGTGACATCACCGGTAAATTTGTGGATCATTTATTGCCAACAGCTTTCAAATCTCAAATGTGATAGTTTTATTCTAGTGTTTTCAAGTAAATATTTTGGATCTGGTACATTATCTGTCATTTCAATATTCCAAAAGAGTCTTTTTAAAGAAAAAAAATAAAATTTTAGTATTACAGGTGAATGCCTGCTGAAAATTTCATTTGATTCTGATTATTCGTTTTCTGGTTATGTCTTTTGCAAGATTTCAAAATGAACCATTGATGTTTTTTCTGAGTGCCAACATTGATAGAAAGTTAACTTTTCTCACTACTAGCCATAATTTATCACAATCCATGGATACCACATACACAAAACTCTAAATTTGTCAAAACATAAGGATGACATGTGCCTCTTTATACGAAATCTTTTTTTTTTTTTCGTTCTTTTCAAAACAGGTTCAGGCTATGACAATTGCAAGAATACCTCCTCCCTCTTGCATGATCTCTGTCGTTGTTTTTATACTTTCACTTCATGTCTGTTGGATAATGGCAGACAAAGGTTCAGAGCCAAGACTACCGAAGGCATCACTAGAACCAAAAGCAGGTATGGTAGTTATAAGAATATAAAAGAATGGCCTGATTATATGAGATCAGATTATCTACAAGTATCTGACTCTCAAATCGATTTGGCAAATTTGTTATATTTCTGTGAGAGGATCACCAAATCCCATTCATAGCCTACCTGTTGTCTTTCCAACATTGGAGAATACAGGTACCCATTTGACACCTGAGTTTAGAGGAGCATATGACAGTACGTTTTTGTCTTGCTCAGGGATACTAAATTTGCTGCTTATTGAGCTTGAACTCACTGGGCAATGATTAAGTGTTGGAGGCTTATACTACTACTAGGCTAAAAACTGGGCATTACAGTTCAAAATATTTCCAAATTGTTGACTATGATTTAATATCAACCTAATTACTGACAACAAATGCTGCAAAAGCATTCAACAATCTGCTCAGTCATCATCTTTAATGTATGTTAACATTTGCTGCTAATGATGAAGCTGTGCTTGAAATTTTTTGGGTTATTTTACAAATATTGACCGATTGTTATTGAAGATACCAATTTGAAAATTAGACCATCAATGATATTGAAAACCCAAGCTCTACCCTGGGACAGAGCTTGGTTTATGAGACCAATCATCTAATAGTTAATACAAATTTGAGTTCTTT
>JXSR01S003948.1:17410-27913 GCA_000969725.1 Ophiothrix spiculata
GAAGATTAAGAATCAGTCAAGAACAATTGTGCAGACTCCATTTTGCACTTTTTCTGTTTTCCCACAGACTATTGGGCCTTTACAATACAATAAGATTTGCCACATGAATGCAAGATAGTTGCATCTGTAATGGCTGTCATATGTGACACCACATACCAAAAAGTACAACTTTGGTCCAAAAGTCAAAACTGAGTTATTGGTTTTGGTGGGCAGACTGGTTATTTCTCTATAATATGGTACCAAATTTACATCAATTTAAGGTCATAAAATCTCAAAATGTTCATATTTCTATTACTTTTTCATACTAAACCAATTGGTTTGTCGAAAATATACACTTTAAGGAACCCAAATATTACTATGTCTCAAAATCAACCTCCCGACCTTTTCCAGCCATCAAGCCTTATCTCAAAATTATTGAATTTGCTGCAATGTTACGGCGACACATAATATATACATCAAACAATCCACCACTAGATAGAAATATAAAACCTTTAAAATTCACCTCCAATGTCAATGTGTCAGTGGCTTTTGAAATATTTATTCAAGTGACATTGTCTTGTCCCCTGAAGAACCATTTCAAAAGCCGCTGACCTAATGCTGGACAATATACAACGTGTATATATACTGTAAAAAATTCATGAATAAATGACAGCTACAGCACTAAAACTTACTTGCATTTAATGCTGGTTTTCATTGAGTACAATGCTGCTCAATGAAACACATCAACTCTGAATGTTGCTTAGGTATTCAAACATGCCACAGAGTTGTTCATCGCGAATCAACAACTCTGCATCCATGCGTCTGCAAATTTTTATTGCGCAAGGGTGGCTTTAGCCACCCGAGCGTGATAAAAATACGCCGACGCATTGGATGCAGAGTTGTTGATTCGCAATGAACATCTCAGTGGTGTGTTTGAATACCTTTCAACAACGAAAATATTCCTGAAAACGTATGAATTAAATTCTAAATGATTTTTGAATTTAACAGCTGGGCCTACTCATCTTTTAAAAATATTTAGCTTATCTGAAGCAAAGTGCTAATTTGTAAATGTTTGCTGCTTTGATGTTAATTTTTTTTTCCAAGGACCGGGCTTTTGCACGTACTATAAGTGCCCGACGCGCAATGATCAGTGCGCCGACTTTTGTGTACTGTATAAATGCACTTCCATAAACGCTGTGTCGTGCATATCACGCTAATTTGAATATCAACTGTGGATTCATCACGAATCAACAATCGTACGCTCCTATATAAAGAGATACACTGAGTTGTTGAAATTAGGATCAAACATTTTGACTTAATTGTTGATGACTTATGTGATCATGTGCTTACCAAAGAACTTAAATCGAGAAGCGTTGCTTGCCGCCACATCTTGTTGTCGCTCAAGGAGCAGAGTTATTGTACCTCTGGATATGTTCGGAGATTGGCCTGATATCCAGTTAAATCTTTATTTGGCGCATATATAGCGTATGCATTTTGTTTCATGTGCAAACTGTGTCTGCGTTTCAAGCAGTATCTACTGGGACTTGCTCTGATCATGTGCACCGATATTCCCGCTAATTCATTGCGAAGATTCTCGAAGTGTGGCATGTGGAGCTGTAAAATGCCACCAAAGGTACAATAACTTGCCCTCCATGAGCGACAATCCAAGATGGCCACCATTCCATAGGATTTACATGGCAGCCAAATCAAAATGGCTGCTAGCACAGCTTCTCGTTTATAATTTCCTTGGTGCTTACACATCTTCGAATGCATGTAGTGCAAACAGCAGCCCACTGCATGGAAATCATCTCTCTACCTTACCTTCAGTTAGATTTCAAATTTGAACACATTTTTGGTAAGCGATAAATCTATGTGTAATCAGTGGTGAAGAACCATATATGGATTAATGATAACATGCAAAACTATTGGTAAACTGAAAGGTGGAAAGATAGTTACCAAAAAGGTAAAATATGGTATCAAAATATGGAGAGGTGGTGTAGCAAAACAGTGAGCAAAAGTGAAGACAGTGAAATGACTTATGAAAATATCAATAAAATACTACGTATAATAAAGAGGGAATTAAAAAATAAGTAGCAAAAAATGTACTAATAATAACAGCTTCATTTATTATGTTCCACACATCAATATAACAATTCTGAATTTAGGAAATGTGTGTAAATGTGTGTAATAAAGGGAAAGGGAAAAAAGAGAGAAAGGGGTGGGGGTTGCAAGAGCCCATTTGAAGGTAAGCTTCCTTAAGCTTACTTTGTACCAAGTACCAAGTTGGGTTTCCTTGGCGAAAGCCTAAACAAGGTGATTTTTGAAATCGTGATCCAAAAGACATGAATATTGGAATCAATGATGTCTAGACTTGCAGTCATGGATTTCCATGAGCTTGAAGATTACACTCTTAGGAAACAACCCAATCTTTGAACACAGCAAACAACAAACGCTTTTGAAAACGGATAAAATGTTTTATGCTTTGAAAACGTTTGGCATTTGCAGGGAAGCTAGGTTAGTGTCTATCAGACCACACATAATATCTCACTTTCATATTACATTGTTCACCAACATCAGTAAAGTGAAGCCAACATGTGATTAGCTTAATGTGATATGACAATGTGCTAACTCAGCAGAGTTTCTCAAAACAAAACCTAGTCTATCCTTTCACACTAATTTGATACTAGTTGAACATCCTAGCCAAGAAAAAGATTTCCATCATGCAACTGTCCTTATGGAATTGTTTGAACAGAAAATGGGTAGTTAGTGATGAAACATGCCCAAAATGTAAGATAACAATACATCGATTATCTTTGATTGGGTCATTTTATCACTAACAAGCAAGGCATGATGGGTAACCTATGACATCTTCTCTTGTACTTGCTCGACTTGAGTTTATTGCACTGACGATGTTTTCAGACAGTGTATGACAGTAACAGCAATGGAGGATAAATTCTAGATAACTTTACAAACGTTGACTGCTATATATGACCGCATACCATAAATGAGATGTAAAAGTCAGCAACCATCATTTTGTGCTACATACTAAAATGCATGTAAAGGTTAATTTTGGTGAGATTTAATTTTTGCAGATTCACAATTTTTAAGTTTTCATCCAAAAATAACTGTAAATTCACTGAAAATAGTAACACTTAATATGAAAATAGTTTCATTTTCTTAACCATGATTTTCTAAAAACAATTAGGTTCCTGACATTTTTTTCTTAAATTCAACTTCTGCTCCACAACTTCACTTGTAGATATTGTTTCATTTGGGGTGTCATTTTCCCTCATACCATATTCTCTGCAAATGTGTAAAAAATAAACATAAATTTTGCTGACTTACAGCTCACTCATGGTGTTCAGTCACATATATGAGAAATTACATTGAGTATTTAATGCCGAAGTATTCCATCTATGATGACAAACATATAAGGTTTGATATCAAGTGATATGTCATGTGATCCAGCATTGTGGTATGAAACTGACCAATAGGATACAGGGTAAGGGTAAAGAGAACAATAACAAATGTATGACAAAATTGGGCATATCACATTACATATGTACACATCAGACACTTATCATATTACTCATTGGGATAATCTAAACGGAATATAGATCCAGATGTATGCGCATCTCCAAGATCCAGATCTGAGATCCGCATCTCCGTAGACCACTTGCAAGTGCGCATGTACTCAAGAGTGCTGTACAGCAAATCTGGATTCGATACCTGTGTAGTGACAGTCTACTTCAAAGCGGCTTACAGAGATGCGCATTAATCCGGATTTGCACTCCTGTGTAGATAGCTCCATAGTCATGTGAATGTAACATAGTCATATCTTTTCAGTTTTCAAAAATAGCCAGCCAATAAGAACCCATTTTATTATCCATATTTTATTATTTGAAACCTGTGATAAAGTTTAATAAATTGTCCTTTTATCCAGTTGCATAAGAAAACTCAAGTTTGTCCAAAAAGGAGATAGCTCTTTGTTACATTCCTCTGAAGACATTTATCAGACTATCAATAATTTGACTAGCTTTTATATGGTCCAATATGTACAAAACTGCTGATTTGCTGGAATCTTTCTCAAAATGATACCTAGCTATATTCTATCCAATTCAAACAGTTGGTTAAACTGATGAATTGTGGTACACCATAGTTCACCATGTGAATGTAGACCAGTTTTGTTCATCTCTGGACTGTATTCATCACTTGAGTTCAAGAAGGTCATATCTGCAATGGCTGCTGTGTGTTGTACTAGAATGTGACCAAAGCCTAAACACTGTCTCTAATATCCTTGTATGTCAGTGAATCTTGAAATGGGTCTTCTGAAGGACAATTTTAAGATCCACTGACCAAAGACTGCACACACTTTAGTGTGTGAAGCAAATTTATAAGAATAAAAATGGCAGCAATTGCACTTAACTAGATTCTTGCATTCACAAGCCAATTTGAAGTCTCATTTCGTCAAGTGAGTGCAAGAAAGTCGCATCTGCAATAGCTCCTATTTTACATGAATTTGAATTTTCACACTGTATAATGTCCAAGTCAGTGGCTCTTGAAATGGTTCTTCAGGTGAAGAGCAATTGACATATGGGAGAAACATTTTGAAGGATTTTCACATTCTAGTGACAAGGTGTTAAATATATTTAACATAGATGGCAGCCATTGCAGATACAACTTTCTTGCATTCATGTGATGATTTGAAGTCTCATTTAAGCTTACCTCCAGGACTGTGTTCACTGTCTGACTCATCATGTAGTGGTTCACCATGACTACTTTCGGTCGTTGTACTAGCGCCCCCATGCCATCCAGAGCTACCCATGCTACCACGACTATCTGAGATATGATTGGCACCGTATATGGAGTGAGGGACACCATTTCTTTCCCTGTCTCTTTCTCTGTCAATTTCATCTCCCTCTGTAAAATACAAAAAAAATATTTTAAATGTATTTTCTATAAATTGCAGATCTTCTCTGAAAAAAAAGGTGATGTTAAAAGACTTTAGACAAGTATGCACTTTGATGTTACAGTCATGATGCACTCCTTAATATACTTGACAAGACAGATTTGCAAAGATTGTGGGTAGGCCAATGATTTTTTTACTTTACATTTAGCAACAGATATCAATTGTGCGTAATTGTCTCAGTGATCTGATGACATTGCTTGACTCTGAAAACACCATAAGTTAACAATTATATTTTGATTTCCCCTGGCGTTTCGTTTTCATTTTACAGTAGTCTAAAATATTCCAATAACCAGCATTCACAAAAGAATACTATTTATGTCGACCAACATATTCGACAATTATGTTGTAGTCTATGGGCAAAGCCACATTTGTTGAAAATTGTGATCAAATTTGCAAAAATATATGGAACTTTTCACCTCTATTGAGTAAATAAGAGCAAAATGACCAATCAGTAATGGGTTCAAAGCTCCATTGATGTCTTATAATATAAATAAGACCACTGAAAATTGTAACTGCCCATGCCTGATGACAGACACATCAAGTTTCTGACACGTGACCTTAAAGCCGGTAAACCGGATCATCGGGTATATTGTACATGTACATGTGAGCTGGTATACCGTCTCGTCGGGTTCAAAGGGTTAAGTTTGATTACAACAATCACAGAATCTTAGGTCCAACTATTACAAGTATATGTATACTCATGTTTAATGAGATGATCTGATCATGCTGGGTTGATTTGGAAAACACTTGCTTAGAATCAATTCCAGACATAACTCTATTGCCACATAAAATGTCAGCACCAATGTAATTGTATCATGCCTCGTTCCTATCTACTGAAGATAGCAACCTTTATACAAATTTCCCACCTCAAAGATGTCAATACCAATGTAATTATGTCAAGCCCCATTGCTATCTACTGAAGATAGCAACCTTTATACAAATTTCCAACTTCAAAGATGTTAATACCCATGCAATTCTGTCAAGACCCATTCCTATCTACTGAAGATAGCAAACTTTATACAAATAACCCACATCAAAGATGTCAACACCTATCTACTGAAGATAGCAACCTTTATATACAAATTGCCCACCTCAAAGATGTCAACATCCATGTAATTCTGTCAAGACCCATTGCTATATACTGAATATAGCAACCTTTCACTCGATTCTAACAATTTGTTTTCAAGTTACAAGCTTTTCAGAATTTTAACAATCCCCATAGGTTACCATGTTGTAATAACATTTTGGTTCTTACAGTAATTTCTCACTTTTCTCAAAATGCAAGTACATTTACAAGAATGGTTTTTGGTTTATAACATACCAGTCTATGATTCTAATTACCTACAAAAACTCAATTTTGATAGAGGTGATCTTGGGGATGAAATGCGAATCATGAATTGCTCCTTTAAATCTGTTCTAATACAAAGGTGTATATAGGTGCACAATTTAAACATGATTATCTGGAGCAAAAAAGGATAAACTGGCCTTGTAATTCTATACTGTACTGCATAATAATCTCCAACAGCTGCTATATTCTGTATGTTGTCATGGAAATATATGCAAACAATGACAACATTAAGAGCACATTCTTGCTTTCTATCTACAATAAGTAAGGCCAAGTAACAAAAATAACCAGTTGATCGTCCGGACTCTTCCGAAAAGTTGGTGAGGGAGGTCCTTATCATTTGTTATTTTCTTATTTTTTTCAGATAGTCGTCATGTCCAAGATGGCCACCATAACCTATTTGAATGTTACTTTATGGTATTTTTAGGTTATTAAAGTGCAATGAGGATCCTGTCCACTTGTCAATACTAGGCCTAATTAAAAAGTGTTTTGTTGATTTTTTTTGTTTTGTTTGGGGGATTTTTTGAAAGATAACAAATAACAAAAAAATGGTGCGGCGTCCAAAATCTTAGAGGGACGGGACGATCAACTGGTTATTTTTGTTACTTGGCCTAATTTATTAAGCTTAAAAAGACATTTGATAAAACATGAAATGATAATTGATTGCACATTTCAATTAGATAGTATGCACCAGCTTGTAGCAGATCACATGTGCATGTATGTGACCCATCATATCTACAGTGTGCCCGAGAAAAAAGAAAACCGAGCTTTATGCTCTCTGTTCTTGGATAACTGAACATCAAATTGTTCCTAGATTTAGATGACTGAACACAAGAGAGTGTGACTGAGCACAGGAAAGGGCAAAATCATACTCGGCCTCCAAACAAATTTTTTCCTACCAAACATTTGGTCGTGATGGTCCAATGTATGTGGCAATTCAATAGCATGTGCAATCTAGCGCGAAATTTCATTTGGTCTCAACTAGGTGTTGAAGTTATTTTGTTTGGAGTCACTCGTCATTTTGATGTCACGACCAAATGTTTGGTAGCGAAAATTTTGTTTGGAGGCCGAGTATGTTTTCGGCCAAAGTTGTTAAAGATGATTGCATGATTCATTTGCTTCTTATTTGAGCTATGGAAAATTTAATCCCAAAATTGAATTTCAAACCATTCATCAGCTTGACATCGCTTGTTTGTTAGTACATGCTTAATTTAAACAAGCTGATAGCATTGTAAGATGCAGCTCACCGTTTAACTAAGCAACATGTTTTCTTCGTTACTGAATGAATGAGAACAGGTCGCCTTCAGGAATTTGCCGTTATTTTCAAAGAGAGATTTCCTGTAGGACTACTTTAAAAGCAAAGTCTTCAATATCATTTTGAAGATACAAATGAAAAAATTGTATATGAACTTCATGAAAATTAATCAACCGTATCCACGAATGGAGGGCACAAATCTCAGTTTCCCTTTTTCATGGACACCCTGTATAGGTACCATAACGTCGGCATAATATATTAAGTGGTATGGGACATTGAAGGTTAACACATTTAAAAATCGTGTCCAATGTCGAATTTCTAAATTTATCAGCAAGATTTACTTTGACGTGTATAGAATTATGTCAACCAGGTTCAAAAATCAAAAACATTAAAAAAAGATTAATAAAATTGATGATAAAAATCCCCTCTCCATAAACTTTAAACACAATTGTCTCAAACTACCTTTTATTAAAATCAGCCACAGGCCGTAGTATTTGATTGTAACTCAACCAAACATTTGATACTCGTAAGGTATCATTTTATATTTAAAATGAGACAAAAAATGAGACAAAATATTTATTTTGATTTTGGGATCCATAAGACACCTATAGACATGTTGGGTCACATATAATACACCACATCTACACAGACAGCCGTTTTCAAATTCTGCATTTTAAATATCTTTTACAAGTAATAAAGGTTGTAATTTCTAAGTGCTTTTTATTTTTGAGGCAAAATGGATTGATATCATTTGGATCAAGTGACAAATAAAAGGCCTGAATTTCATGCAGTGTTGTGAGATTTTCAAAGATTAAGCTTTCTGATATTTCAAGGGAATCCTTTTTACTCTACATTTCATCAGTTCATACACTATTTTTACATTAGGGGAACCTCACTCCCTCATTGACCATGAAAATCTTCTTGAAGAGAACAACAATTTCACGTAATTGTGATTTAGAAACTTTAAATTCTGAAATCAAATCATCACGTAACTGCCTGCTGATGCCTATTCACAAGTGCATGTGAAATCACCTCTGCCTGGGCACTTCTGCTATAAATATTTTAAAAAATCATGACATTTTTGATATCAAAGATTTTGAAATATTCAAAATATCTCTAGTCATACACTATGAGTATTAGCAAGTCAAATGAGATGCGTATTCAGTCACTATAAAACTGATTTCCTGGGGCTGTAAATGCTCAGTTCTATATTCATAACCTTTGGGTGGTGACATTTACTTAACACTATGGATGAATTCAGATGAGTTTCTTTTGTATCGCTAGGATTTACTTATATAATTCCATATGTGTGACATCATCACGGAAACGACTCGTAAGTCGGGCATTTTTTAATTTTGATTTTTATTACAACCTTCTTGTGCAATAAAATCACTAGATTTTGATCCAGATTACACCATGATTGGTCGTATGGTCCCAGGACTGCATTAATCATAATGATTTCAGACTTACATTTCAAGGGTTGAGAGCCAGAAGGCCATATCATTTTGCCTCTTTTTTCCTTCCAGCAGATATGGCCTTCTGGCTCTCAACCCTCAATTTCTTTCAACTATCAAAAATATGAAAAACAAAAGAATTCTATACTTTTATTGCCCTGTGATTAAAGATAAAAATTTCCGACATCAAACTCCTGCTCCTTGATCATGGCACGACACACATATATATAGTTCTTTAAGTAGGATACGGTCGGTTACATCACAAATATTTGCATGAAGATAAATCTTTTCAAACACAAATTCTTGTATCACTCCACTCACTCCAATTATCACGCAAGATAAAAACAGAATTTTTTATAGATGTACATGTCAGAAGTATTTTGTATCTATTTTCTTGACAGGTTGATTTGTTTTGATATTACTTCTATTTGGTCATTCATTTACCTTGACAAATAAAAGGCCTGAATTTCATGTGTTTTTTTGTTGTGAGGTTTTCAAAGATTTAGCTTTCTGCTATTTCAAGGGAATCTTTTTGCTCTACAATTTCATCAGTTCATACACTATTTTTACATATTTTATTTCCATTGTTATTAATTGATCAATCAATTCATATGTGATGACTCACCCCGAAAAGGGGGACTTTGCGACAGAACACTCGGCTGACCACTCCTTATATGACTTTAGCAATAGTATGTTCAGGGCAACTTTGAATGCCAAGGGTAACCTTGAATGCCAGGGTAACTTTTAATACCCCACAATAAAACAAACTCTCCACATGCAGCATATTCCCTTTTCACTGTTGCGTTCTTCACAAAATTACAGTCTCATTTCATCTAAAAAATAAACATGTTTATGCCATGTGGAACTATAACACTAATCTCTGAATCCATTACACATGACATACAACAAATCTGTCTGATCTTGCACCTGCATCCATGTTACAAACAAGCCACAATCAGCTGCTCCATGTATTATACTGAGCAGCAGAGTTAGTATGTTTGTTACATGACACCAATGATTACTTTGTGATCAGTCTTCCATCCTCTCCAGAAAAAAAATGACCCCCCCAAAAAACCAAAAAAACAACAACAGGAAGTTCCATGCAAAACACATTCTTGCTTGATTGTGTGTTGTAAACTTTCACACTTCATTTTGAAATGTTCTATACATGATTTTATATTTAATCCTTTCATTATTTTAATACAATTTTTTTCTTGCGCATTATTCATTTTGGTTTCTATTGATCACCATTTGAATTTCTGCCGATTTCTGCTTCCATATATTCCATGATCACAAGTGCCTGGAATATATTCATGCAGAAATGAACCATTTTTAAATTGTGTCAAGAGTTATGCCATTCTTTAGAAAACATATATGTATAAATACATATATGAAAACATATATGTATAAATACATATATGAAAACATATATGTATAAATACTATAAGTTATCCCCTGTTTGTTCAGCTCAGTTCTATATTCATAACCTTTGGGTGGTGAC
>JXSR01S003950.1:8091-20876 GCA_000969725.1 Ophiothrix spiculata
TACATTCAGTAAAAAACAGAAAATTCGGTCACAAGCGAGAGACAAGATGGCGGATTTGAGAAGCTTATTGAGAGGTTTTAACATTTTTTGAATACGTTTGTCACTCCTTTTACAGTTGATGAGAAGACACAAGCATTATTGCTTCAAATGACAGCGCAGGAGACTGGAGAGGACTGCCAACAAACTCAAGATGAAACATTAGGATCACAGGTAATTGGTAGTACACGTACGTTTGAACCAGGATCACCCCTCCTGGGCCTTGATAATTGTATCCATGAGAGGACTTGAGCCCCTCTCCTCTCATAGCAGTACAGGTCTGATAGTGTTTGTCTCTTTTTACTGCCCTGTGCCACAACCAGCAATCTTGCATATTTCTTTAGGCTAGATATTTTCCATGTTCTTCAGACTTCATCATTACGTTTGCTTAAAATAGGTTCAAGACGTAACTTTCTGCCACATTAAAGTTTATGACAGACACCAGAGATAAATTTTCAAGATAATCTTTTGATCCCCAGGACTGAATGAAATAGTTGGATAGTCTCAAGATCACACACGTCAGAGGGCAATAACCTCTATTGCCAGAATGAAAAAGCAGTCAATATTTGTTTTATATACTTGGGGTAATAGTAAAAACTATTGACTGGATCAAATTATGCTAATTGGTATTTAATGGCAGATATGAAACACTAGTGTTAATAGCTTATTGTGCACACAGTAACCCAAGTCCAAAGCTGGGGTGCCATGGGGTGAGGGGGGACATCGATATAATTCCCACCACAAAAAATAACAAAGTAAAAAAATCGTCCACCAAAATATTCAAGAAGGTTCTCAAACAAAGAACCCTTGAAACAACAAAACATTTTCACTGTTTCAATGTTCACTTTTTCTTGGTGAAACATTCAAAATCATGAAAATACTATATGTTCGTAAAATTTTTTGCTTGTCTTGTTTTGTTAAAAACTTCTGAAATGTTAGTAAAGGGCTTGCCAAACAAGAATATTACCTCAAAAGGGACCCTTCAAAAAGAAAAAAAAAGTTTTATATATGAGCCTGGTCTGTGTAAGACATCTTACATTATCTCCCAGATTGCATTGGTAAGCCGGGGTCCCGGGGGGGGGGGCTACTCAAATTTGGTTTGGGTAGGGACGTGAATTTGGAAAGCCACCCATCCAAATACCAATTTATAAGAAAAATTGACCCATCCATATACCAAATCTTCTAAATTTTGAGCCAAATTTAATCAAAAATCTCATTTTTTCTGTCCAAATTTGCTCTATTTTGGCAAAATTTTCTATCATTTTGAGAAGAAATTTCCAAATTTGTGGCATTTGGCGCAAATTTCCAAAAATTTATAAAAGAAAACCCATCAAAATACCTCTTTTGCAAAGAAAAAGGACCGATTGGAATACCAGAAAGCCTGATTTTGCTACCCGAATTTGCGGCACGTCCCCATAACCCGTTTTGTACTAAGTAGCCCCCCCCCCCCCCCGGGCTGGGGTCATGCATATAACGAGAGATTTTCCTTATTGTATTGTATGTGTACTCTATGACATTCACATTATTTATGATATTTTAAACTCATGATAACTCAAGATTTTAAAATAGTCATTGTTACTTAATATGTTTTATTTCAGGGTATAATCAACACAGGAGTAAAATTCAACTGTCCTGTTTCAGAAGTAAAGAAATCGGTAACGTCAGGTAAATATGAAATATGGACAGGAAAGACCTTTTGGGGATATTTCAAACAATTTTGGACGTTTCAAACAAAGTTGATGGGAACTCTGATCAAGTATGATATTAAATAACAAACCCTCTTTGAATTAAATGCCACTGATTTTTTCAACAAAAGTTAATGTTAACTTTAAGGTAGCTTGTCAACCACATCAATGCTAGTTTTAAAGATAAGTTATATCTAGCATAACACAAGAGCAGAGTGAACCCAGCTTGTCACTTCAATATTTTTGGCAGTGAAAAAAAAGGAAAGGAAATACATAAATGGAAAGAAATGTGGAGTTAAATTGGGTGGAGGAGATGTGAAAAAGCAAAAGGACATAAGGGGGAAAAGTCCCAACATCCTTAAAAAATGGAAATTGAATTTAACTTCAACACTACACAAATTTATCGCTCACCTGGAACGTTTTCGCTAGATCAACTAGCGTCATCAGCAGTTGGTATGGCTGTGATGTCTTTCTTGATTGTGACTGGAAACACTGCTGTATGACGTCATAGATGTTTTTATGACGTCACAAGATTATGTTCTTATGTCATACCAGGAAAGTTGGGACTTTCCTGGTCATACAGCAGTGTTTCCAGTCACAATCAAGAAAGACATCACAGCCATACCATTGATGCAGATATACTTCAAAATGGTGATTTAAATTTTTTTGAGGTGGCAACCACCCCTCCCCCCCCCCCCCCCCCCCCCGGACCACCCCCATCGTCGGACTTAGATGGTACAGATACTCCTGATTTTTTCCCATCAAAATTGCCTAAATGCTCAGGGTGCAACTTACCGCTTCCGGTCATCGAAGCTGCAAAGCTATATGTCGCTAAGATAATCAATATTGGCAAAATTTTGTCGCACAACAAGATTTTTTGAGTTGAAATGAATTCAACTTTCAGAGCAACATGAAGCTGCAAAGCTACAAAAGTGTGAAATGATCCAAGCAACAGAGCTACATAGCTGCAAAGTGACAATAAGTATCAAGCAGCATTAGAGGTAAATTAACATCCAACAATTTAGTTCTAACCCTTTCCTCCGAAGGGGTGGGGGTGAGGGCGGGGTCGTGCAACCTCCCTTGATTTTTAAAACAAACGTTATTGCCAAATAATCTGTGCCAATATATGCTATTGTTTAACATCTTTTACTCAGCTGTGGGGTAAATTTAGAGGGTGTCGTTTGATTTGAGTGGGGGTCATCAAAGATGATGGATGGGTGTGGGGTTTGGTGAAATCATGTATTTCTTATTTTGTCCATTTCTTAAATGTTCGACAAGGTATATGCTTCAAACTTGCTACGTATGTAGTTATATATAAGAATCATCATTTCCTTACTTATTAAGCCAAAACTCCTTCAAAAATACCATGTTGTGGTGACTTTTTAGCAAAATATTGATTTTGGCTAATTTTCATTTATTTAGCTCAAATTTGTGAGGTAGCGATTTATGATGTCATTATATGAAGCTGGTGCTCATTTGGGTATCAATGGATAGAGGAGGTCCATACCTATACACTGGTAGAAAATAAAGGGTTATGCTCAGAATAGAACATCCAGGGAGGGGATTTTTCGGAGTTCACGTTAAAGAAAAAATAGCTCAGGGGACTGGGGTTAAAATTGAATGTTGAATGTAAGTCTGGTACATTTTCTTTTAGTTCACCAGCTCCGTCCAGAAGATGTTGATGTCGTTGCAGCCATTGGAGATTCATACACGGTATGTTGATCATTTTGCATATTTTTCTTTCAAGAGACTGCATGCTTGCAAGTTTAATCAGCTTTGAAGAACTTTCCACAAAAATCCGGTGCCAATAGCGTTTTTTACGTTCTTTGGTCCACAAAACCTTCCAGTGCCTTTTTCTCTTCCAATATTGTGATTTTTGGATAGGACTTGTTAAGTTTTACACTTTTAATGTAATGATTCTGATTTATGCCTTCAAAGAAGCAAATTCGAATATAGAATTAAGTTGTCTTGTATGGACTTTGCTTGTTTGCAATCAAACACCATTAATGTTATTACTGTAATGATTCAACTCTTCTTTCAGGCTGCGTTTGGAGCTGGTGCTTCGTACCTGGGACCTGTGGCATTCTTTGAGCACAGAGGATTGTCGTTTTCGTAAGTGCTACCCAAAATGTTGGTCCAGTAAGATTTCAAAATGTGCCACAAAGTAATTTGAGTTTGATATGTACAGGATTATAAAGAAACTGCTTAAGGGTAAATGACCTCCATCTGCTCAGGAAAATTTGAATCCGAACTATTTTTTAATCAAGAAAATCGAAATAGTTTCCACTTCCTTTGCGGGTACTCGAACCATGGATTATGGCAGGGGTTAGTCATGCATTGCGAACAGAGGGATCTACCGCTGAGCTATCCAGGCAGCGTTGAGGTTTTGAACTGAAATCTAAAACATAAACATTAGAATGCTGTATTTTTCTTTTGTTTACATAAAAATTGCAATTTTTGCCTCAATGGAATGCTCATATTCTAAGTATATTTACAAATGCTTATATCAGACAAAATGTAGATAATGTAGATACTAAAAACAGGCAATTCACAGCTCAAACGGGCGATCTCAGAGTCGTAATGTACTTCCATTTTTTCAGGCAAAACAACGCAGGTTCGTTATATTATCATTCCAAATCAACACCACATATTTACAAACTATTATTTGTAATTCAATTAGAAGTATCAAGCCTACAATCTGTCATAATTTGAAAACAATCAAATTGTTCGAACATCATGAAATTATGAGGTTTCGGCAAAAAAGGGTCAACTTTTTCAAAATAGTCTATTGACGTCGTTTTGACCTTAATAATGGATGTGAAATCACTAGTAAAGATTCATGTATAAACAAGAGACTCTATTCCATATGTACGCCAAAAATTGTGATATTCTGATCTAGGTGTAAGTAGGTAAAAACTTGCAGTAAACATGACGTTCAGCTGAGCAAGACGAAAAAGGGACTGTAGCCTTAAGCTATGTGATATGAAGACAAATGTAGCGAGATCGATAAACTATGGTATCATACTGACAATTCTATTTAATTGCACTGTATAAAATAATGATATTGCTGTATTCAAATTTATTTATTTTTTGATATTCATCCAACAGCTGAAGAAATTGTATGATGGTTAGTTGAACAAACAGTATGCATCATCTGTATTTCAAAATCTGGCTATGTCACTGTAAAAATACTTCAAGCTGAAATCATTTAAATATTATACAATATTCAGAAGAATATTATTACTGAATATTATTACTAGGAAAACTAAACATGTCATTACAGCTTGTCCAAATATTAATGCAACGAGCCAATAAAAAAACATTAAAATAGTTACCAAAAGATTAAATCATAGTAATATATGTTTTTCAAAAGTGGAGTAATTACTCTACAACATGTCTTTTGTCCTGTTTATAATTTTACCACTCCAGTCCAAAGATATGAAGAATTTAAGAAGCCCTTTAAATCTACTTTGGTCCGATTCGTGAGATTAGACTTCCAGTTTTAAAAAAGAAATGCAGAACTTGAAATGATAAGAATATGACGGTATTCTTCATTCAACTAGAGCACAATCAATCCAAACAAATCTTACCTAACCTGTACATAAACCTAGTTACATATATTGATATTTTAAGTTTGTCTTTACCCAAAACAGGTCAAAAATTTTCAAATTAAAGTCTGAATCTTCATGATACTCTCATATTCCTTTAATCTGTTACTTTTGGTGAGACAAACGGGTAGTTTAGGATTCAATTTCTACCAAAAGAGTTGAAAAAAATTTATTAATGAAAGATGTCAACCAATAATACTGTAATCCGGAACCTTTAACAGAAACCAAGGAAAAAACAGAAGAAAAAGACGTTTAAGAACTCATGTAAGTTAGTGATTCATCTGGCCCGTCAAGGCGACGTAACATGCCTAGTATCAGTTGATCCTCATAAATTGGATCCGTATGTCTTGAAATGAGTTCAAGGGATGCTTCTCCTAATCATTTGATGTTTTTAGCAATGTCCATTCAACTTGTGCACCATTACGTCACCAATGGTGAATCTTTAAAGATTAGCAAATCAGACCACCAAGATTTTTGGGTCTTTACAAAATGTTTAATAACTTTTGATCCAGAGAACCAAATTACACAAACTAAAATTCTTGTAATAGCCAGTGGTCTACCCTATTATATTATTATAACGCTTGCTCAAAATTGTGCTTTGTTCTCTCAAATGAAAAGTTCAAAGTTTGTTGCATTTTTATTGGGACACCCTGTATAACTGTCTTCATTGGTGTTTAGCTGAAATCATTTTGGCATGTATTTGGCACCGTGACCTCAAGATAAGAAAAGAATGCATACAGGTGTCTTAAGTAGGGCTCTACAGGTATGGGTATGCAATCATAATTATTGTTTGTTTGTTCATTTCTATTTTTTATACTTCTAGAATTGGAGGTGATGAAACTCTGGAAACTCATATATCCCTTCCAAGTAAGTATGATGACAATGGGCTATTCATGGAAGTTTGGTGCACCCTTAAGTATCGAGACTCCGAGTGAGGGGCCCAGGGGAGAAGGAGAGGGGGTGGGGGTGGGGTATTCCGAAAATCTCCTGAAAACCTGAAAAAAAGAAAGAAATGCGGTAAAAAGCTGAGACAGACTTCTTTTTTTCTTTGGCCTAATGAGACAATATATGACAGTGTGTTTGCGTTCTGCGCAGTGAGCCCGCATGTTTAAAATTGTGGCGCGGTGTAGATGTATGCATCTGATGTGCAATTCTTTACTTGAATTGGAATGTTGTACGTTAGAATAGGGGTGTACGTTTTTTCCAATAATGATGTCTATTGTTTTTTGGAAAATAATCTTTTATTTGTTCTTGATCTTAAAATGTCTCAATTTTTTTACTAAGAATGATAATAAAAGATTTTATTTATTGTTTTGACTCATAATGGATGGGCATACATTATTTTGAGTAATAGGCACCCGCCCACAGAGGGGTGTCCATTACTCAAAATAATATACGCGCATCCATAATGAGATAAAAGATTACAGGCAAAACAATAAATCTTATATTTTATTCTTTAGATATTTGCCAAATATGTCTTTTATGATATTAAATCAAAAATTAATTTCCATAATGCAATTGAACTATACTTTCAGACAAGTTGGGAAGAAATCTGAAACTAAATATATATCTTATCTCTCTGGTTTTGTCAAAGTTAATGACTTTCATTTTGATCGACAAGGTTAAGTTTAGTCAAATAGTTTCAAGTGTATATGCATTTTATTGTCAATGTGACATTGCGAAGCAAGAAAAATCAGGCATTGTCATCGCTATTATGTACAAGGAAATACTAAAATCAAAAATGTACTTGAACCACGTTCTGACACAATTCTGCCCTACAAAGTAAAACCGCAGTATGTGCATTTATAAAGTATAGCAGATACTTCCTTTAAACGAACAATTTCACTTCAATCCACTCCCATTCCAGAAGGCTGTATGTACACATGTAGATATAGTAGATACTGCCTTTAGTTATGCAAGAGCATTGATCATCTGCTCATTTGTGCAGAATTTCTCCAAAAGAAAGGAAGTATCTAGCAATTGATATACATTGCACATACTGCGTTTTTACTTTGTCGGGCAGCCATATATCTGTGAAAAGACACCTGAAAGTCAAATCGCATGTCAAGGTCTCTAGTTTTGTTTTAACAAAAACAGCCTATTCAATAAGAATAAAAATGTAATGCATGATCATTTATTTTGTGTAAGTGAATCAAAATTAGTCGATATTTTTTGGGAATACTTTGGTATATCCTTGAAGAAGGAATACAATCCCACGCCATTGTTGAAATTAACATTTTTAAATGGGAACTCCCAAAATTGATTAGTGTTTCTGCTTTATGGTGGAAAAGAATTCAAGGCACGGATTTCCCACCTTGTTTGCAACTAAGATTGAGAGCAGTTATCAAAAAATACAATTTTTGTTCAAAAGTATAGGCAGCATAGGAATTCCCTAAAGCAGAAACCATAAAAGAAAGCATAAATTCTCAAGAGGGTGGATAGGGGTGTGTGACGGGTGTGTCATTTGAGCTTCAAAGCTCTAACCCATGTTTATGGACAATTTTGCAAATCATGTATAGGAATTTTTTCTAAATAGGCCTATATAGGCATTTTTTTCAAAACGTCCAGATCATTGCATTTATTTTAACCCTTTCAATCCGATAAAACGCCTGAGCATTTCTAAAGGAGTTCCAATTCTTTTGAGTGTAAATTAATTCAGTATGGGCTGTATACACGTATATTGCAATTCAGGATCGAAATGGTTAATCATTTAATCTTACAAGTTCATCTAATTATTGTTGAAAGTTTACACACTTGGCCATTAAGTGTGTGTATGTTTTGCCTTGATTTTCTGTTGAAATTTATTTTATGTAAATATGAAGTGCTCTGTTATATCTACATTTATCATTATATAAAAATAAATATCGTGAATATTAAATTTTTGTGGTAAAAATTGGAAACGGTACTTTTGTTTCAAATGATTACTACTTTCGATATATAATAAAAAATTATTTTTAATTAAGGTCTCTTGGGGCATTGTTTGTATTGTAACTGCAATTATACAATATTCTTTTACTCCAATTAATTTTGAGGTCACCAAAACAGATAAAAAATTGTCAATATAAATCAACTAATTTAGAATATTACAAAAATAAAATAACATTTAATTTACTTTGGATGATAAACAAATAAAACAATTTCACACCAGACTGAATATTATTCCATGGCCAATATAATAGTATATAATTGAGTCATTATAATGGAAAAATGTATGACCAACATCTATTACATCTTGTTCACAACTGTATTGTAAATTTTTCCTATCTCTAGATATTTTGGAGAAGTACAACCCCAATATATATGGCTTCTCAGAAGGTGTTGGTCAAGGGAAGGCCAATCTAAATGTCGCTGTAACTGGAGCTACTTCAGAGTAAGCTTAGAATCAAAGATCTAGAGAGGAGATCACCATTTCTATTCCATATAGGGAGACATTGGGGGTATTTCGCGTTTGTCCCGAAGTTGCGTCGTAACTTGTTACAATTAGGCCGCACTAATTTAATTGTTCGTCTCAAAGCTGCCACGCGGATTAGTTTAAACATGCGCATTAACATCGCCAAATTGTCAAAATTTGAATTTTTCTTCTAATTTTTTTTTAATTTTTCAATTTCGTCAAATAAAACCCTTTGAACATCACAAATCATGTCCTTTGGATCGCAAAATGAAAACAGCCCAAGTAATACAACATTCGACAATTGCCGTAGTAGCCAGTTTAAATTTCAATGGATTGAAAATGAATGGCGAAAATGACAGTGTAACGCCTGGTATTGAAGTTGTAAAAGTTATTTTTAAAAAAGAGAAAAAACCAGCATTCACATAAAGTTTTCAAATTTAGGTGAGCTTTGAGACAAACAATTAAATTAGTGTGGCCTTATAGTGCATCCAAACCTTTTGCATCTGTTTATAGTTTTGGTGCACTTTTTGTGTATATATATGTGTGCTGGTTAAATGAACAAGCATCTAAATGATGCATCTTTAATGAGTTCTAAGAAGACGCACAATAGCAAATATAGCGCCAGCTTGTGGTTGGACGAGATTCGGCTTGTCTGGAGTGGACTGAATATACCATAAACTGGGGTGACTTTGAACACCCTGGTGACTTTGAACAAAACTTTGACAAGGAATTTCTTGAAAACACACATCACCTGGTGATGGTTTGAAAAGAATTTCAACTATCTCAATGGTTGATAGTTGCAATCCTATACAAACCATCATCGGGCAAGATGAGTCATTCACAATCTTTCTTGTCAAAATCGAGTTCACAGTCACCCCAGCTAGTTTACGGTATCCCCAATTTGAGCCATATGGCTGATGGTGCCATTTCATGGGCTGGCATAGGAAGTATGTGATCTCCCCATTATATCTCGTTATGTGAGTGCAAGAAAGTTGTATCTGCAATGGCTGCCGTAAGTTATATATTTATTTTACGTACACCTTCACAAAAAGGTGAAAAATCCTTCATAAAGTGCCTGTCTTTTGTCAGTGGTTCTTGAAATGGTTCTTCAAGGGACGGTGTCACCTGAAGGTCTATTTCAAGAACCACTGACCCAAGACTGGAGGTCATGCAGTGTGCAATCCAAATTTATGACGTAAGGCAGCTATTGCAGATACGACTTTCTTGCACTCATATGACGATCTATACATAGAATAGATCTATAGAGATATTTTGAAAAAGCATATAACCATAATAGAGAAGGTTAAATCATAGAAAATATAGATATGGAGGGACTACCAACTATCATAAATAACACCGAAATAATTGTTTCACCACAACTCGATCCATGTCTTGATAATTAATTCATTTTACATGACTGACTAAATTTAAAGTAAATCTGAAACACTGAAATCTGTAGCAAATCCCTAAAATCATAACATACATAAAAATCACCTAACTAGTGTATTAAAAGAAAATTTTCAATTTTTGTTTTATATCACCACATTGTTTTTGCGCCTAATGATAGGAGTTTAAAATACCTGGTTAAACAAATTGAAAACATGATTAGCTATTATTCTGAAATCCATATTTTACCACTGAGACAAGGATCACTTACGCGATAATAACGTTTGTTTTAAACCCCTTTGCAATCTATTAGAAGCCCCCCTATATATATTAAGTCTGTTGGAGTAACAGGAACATGTTTCAGGGGAGGAAATCTTCATTTTTCCTCAGAGGTGTGAATGCCTTCAAAAAATTTGAATGTTATGTGCCTCAAACAGTTTTGTAGATGAAATGAAAGTGAGTAGAAAAGAGAAAGAAGAAGAAAAGAAGTTGTTAAGGTACACCTCCAGGTCCGCAGTTATAATTTTTTAAAAAAGAGTGGGGGAAGATGGGACACCTCAAAAAATTTTAGTTGACCCAAAACTAAGTTACTTATTTTGAAAAAGTAACTAGCAAAAAAAAAAAAGAGAAAAGAAAAAAAGGGATATGTTAGTATTTAACAACTAAAAATCTAAATTTTGTCTGAAATCAGTGTAGTTTTAAGGGATTCCTGTTTTTTTTATTATTATTTTTATTTGACGGATGTTTAGGGTCGCTTGGCTCAAAAATGGACCTCATCCCCTCTGGTTATGCACGTAAAAAGCAATTTTGAACCTTTGGGACTTTCTGTCCATTTTTTCATCTTCCCAAGGTATATATTACTGGATGGAATTTAAGCCAGATAAAGCAAAACTTATCTCTTCACTTCAGAAATGAAATATTGTACTGTACTTTTCTAATTAATTTTACTAAAAAATATATGCTTCTCATTAATATACTAGTGGTCTGTGCATATGGACGGTCCCATTTCAAGAGCAGTTGAATGTGCTCAAAACGAATGCCTATACACAATACTGACAAATTATGTTTACTCTTATTCTCAACTTTTGCCAGGAATTTGGAATCAATGATCGATGGACTAATTGATCGAATGGAGAATGATCCCAAAGTAAATATGGAAGAAGATTGGAAATTGATAACCATGTTTATCGGAGGAAATGACATCTTTGATTCATGTTTGCGACCAAGGTTTACCCCAAAGTATTACAGGAGTCTGCTTGAGTCGGCTTTGAATACAATGAAGTCGAAGGCAAGTATTTGTTTGTTAGTTTCCTTACAACTGGAATCTTACAATAAATAGAGAAAAGTGCATACATTTTGCACTCTTAAAAGAGTTAGGACACAAGCAGAATTATTATGACAAGCCCGGCAATAGCTCAGATCCACATCAAATTGATGCACATAAAATACACAATGTTTAGAAATGGGGTCCAATCCAAAATTTTAGGGTTGGAGTTTAAGGTTAGTTTTTACTAGGGTTAAGGCTTAGTTTGGGTCAGGGTTAGTTATAGGATTAGGGTTTAAAAGGTTTAGTTGTGGTTTGGTTTAGGGTTAATGTTAGGGTTTGTTTTAAGGTAAGGGTTAATGGTTAGCAGTTCTCGCTAAGGATTTTGACTTTGCACCATAGCGACATAAAAGGGAAAAAAAAACATCTCGCCATTGCCAATTTCAGAAAGATCACCTCAAAAATGAGAGTCGATTTTTGAATATAATCTGAATAAAACTAAAATAAGTGAACGTTGTGTATAACCAAAACCTTATTTTTGACTTTTTGTTTCGGGAACCCCTTTGCCAATTTTTGGAGCCTCTGCACCAATTTCGCGACATACGGCCTTAGCGGGAATACTGATGTGGTTAGGTGTTTGATGGGTACAATAGTATACTTTTTCGTTAAAAACTACCAAGCTCATGTAGAATCAAGGCCCTTTTCAGTTCCTTGACATTTTCATTAGGCCAAAAAAAAAAAATGTTTGTTTGCCCTTAATGACCAAAAATTTGGAGGGTCGGTAGGTCGATCCTTTTTTTTTTTTTTTTAAATGGGATCTTCCATTTTGATATATTAAATAGGAAAAGTGAAACTACATCTTGCATTGTAATTAAACAATATTTTCCTAAAATTGAATGATTGGAGCTTGAAAACACGCCACGTAATTTATTAGAAATTGTTTCTGCACTTTTGGGAATCAAAATATGCAACCATTAATGAATTTTTTTGACGTTATGAAAAAATTAAAAAAAAAAACGACCCGCGATTTTCGTGTTTTTTGGGTCGGTCGCGGAGGGCAAACAAACAATTTTTTTTTTGGCCTTAGTGGTGATTTTGCCTGCATTTATAAAAAAAATTTCTTTATAGATACCAAGAGCATTAGTGAACATATTACCACTGCCAGATGTTGTAGAAATGAAAAAATTAACTGGTGTGATCTGTGACACAGTTCATTTGTAAGTATAGTTTGTTTCTTCAACATATAAAATGTGACAATATTGTCTGCAGTTACCGCTGGATGAACATCAACTTGCTTAGATAAAGATTCATGAGTTCTAGTGCCAATGCAAAGTCTTAATAGATTAAGGTGGTATTAAAGGCAAAATGAAGTTGCTCTGACTGAGATAAAAATAGGCTTGTTGCAGAGAGCTAAG
>JXSR01S003950.1:29641-42394 GCA_000969725.1 Ophiothrix spiculata
GATTACAAAGTTACATCCAAATTGGTAAAAATGCATCAGGCTGATTCAGAAAACTACAGTTCTGAGAAAATCCAGTTTAAAGTTTCTGTACTGGTGAAACTAGAATGAAGAAAGGATTTTTATCTCAGTTTTTAAACATTTGTCTTATGTTTTGGATGTTGGAACCTGATTAATAAGGTCATTCTTTGATTCAAATAAGTTTTCACAATTTTTCATACCCAAGTGAATCATGGCTAATGCCTTTAAAATGAATATATTTGATTTCAGAAAGGCAAACCTGACTATAGTTTTTTCGCACCAGACTGCCTTCATTTAAGCAGGAAAGGTCATGCATCAGGAGCTTTTCACCTGTGGGCAAATATGGTAAGCATTTAAAAATTGAAATATGCCTATAAATGTCTGTAGGTCTGCTATTGAAGTGCATTTGTTGAACTTTGCTTTGTTCAGGACATAAGTCATTGCATGGATCAGCTGTTAGTAGCAGTGCATGTTGATATGTGGTGATGTCTTTATGTTGTTCTTTAAATGCACCAAAACAATTTTCAAAAAATAAAAAGTTTCTTCACATAGGATCACCCAGGCCTGGGACCACCTACCCTGATGTCAGAGGGTGCAATTATGTCATGACCAGGAGATGTTTTAGTAACTTTGTGGACCAACATATAAGGCCAAAAAAAATTAATTGTTGTGTTGCCCTCAAGTGGGATTTCTGAAAAGTTGAGTCGGTCGGTCGGAAAATAATTTTTTTAAATATTTTTTTTAAAAAGCACCTATAGTACCAAATTTGGGTGCATTTTCCACTTTTTTCAGAATATTTTCTCAAAAAACACTCAATCTGAGCAAAATTGGGTGCTTTCCCGACCCTAATATTTTTTTTTAAATTTTTGAATAGGGTCAGTCGCTTAGGGCAACATAACATTTTTTTTACTTGGCCTAAAGACAGCTTTCAGCTAAATATCTCACAGATTTGATCATCTTGACACATCATTTTCATGATTTGAGGCATAAATATAAAATAATGTATTCCATTGCCTTCCTAACATATTGAAGGCACTATCGTAAATAGAACTCCTATCTTGTATATTTTAATTGGGAGTCAGAAAACGGCTTGTATCTTGAATTTTCTTATAAAGATTTGATCCTTCTAGAATGAACTTTATTTTGCAGCGTTTGGGAAACCCACCCATTGCACCTAGACTTAAACTTATTGAAAGACAAATTTAGTCTCCATAGATAGTAGAAGATACTGTATTAACCCAGCCTTATATTGTTCTTGGGAATTGGATTCGCCAGAATAAGAACAACCAGCCCAACTCCAATAGCTCCCTTCTGTTAAATTCTATAAAATATAAATGCATACAAATCTCTGAAAATGCTTTCAAATCACTAAAAAGCATTTCCTTGTCTATATCCCAATCATAGTGTCACATTTGACCTTGTAGTTGACTTTTTTAGACATTGTTAGATAATTTTTCTAGCATATACTTGTAGAGGGGAGCTCATGGAGTTGGGGTTTTCTTGTAAGGCAAAAACAAAAAACAAGTTTGTTTCCCGTGCGCCGCGCGCATTTCGTTTTGGCGTCATTATTTGCGCATTTCACTTTTTTATTTGATATTTTAGAAAACGAAAATCAAAAAAGCCAATTTGATAAAAAGAACGGGGAAAATTGCAAAATTTTTTCTAAAGAAGTGTTTTCTTTTCAACAAAAACTTGAAACCGGACAGGTTTCTTAGTGAAAAATTCATCAACCATGCGAATTTTGAATCAAAATTTGCCTTAGCACCTCTTGAACAATAGAAAAAAAAGAAAACGAAATAAAATAAAAAACCGCATTTCGCATTTAGGTTTTTTGACCACCGACAGGAAATAAGCTTGTTTTTTTTTTATGCCTAATGGCTGTTTAAATATAGCAACTATATGTACTATATCAATTATCCAACAATGTCTAAAAAAAGTAAACTACAGGGTCAAATGTGACACTATGATTAGGATATTGACATGGAAATGCTATTTTAGTGATGTGAAAGCAATTTCAGAGATTTTATGCATTTACATTTTATAAGTATAATTAACAGAAGGGAAGGGAGCTATTGGAGTTGATGTTCTTATTCTGGCATTATCAATTGTAAATATAAGGTTATGGTAATAATAGTTGAGTTGGTATGGTTGAATTTTAGTATCCCATAGGTAAATAGACTTTTTTATTTCAAGTTACAATTACATACTAAGTGGATCATATATAGGAGAGCAGATGCTATTTATGTCCCTTTAACTTTTTTTGAGTTCCTCTATAGTGCAAATATGTGAGGATTGATGTTTCTTCCAGTGACCATTGCACAAAGACCCACTAAATAGTGTTTTTTAAATTGTTTCTTGAACTTTAGATTAAGCCTGTGCATGCCAAAACAAATGTTTTTCTTGTTATGTAACTTTAGATTGAGCCTGTGCATGCAAAGAACCCAGTATGGTCGCCAACAATGCCAGAGTATCTTCCGTGCCCACAGGTAGGTTTATCTTAATTGTCTTGTATTACTGTATTTTCTGAATATACAATGGAGCCTCTTTAACATGAAATCTCTTAACCCAAAAACCCTGATAACACAAACTAAATTTTGAAGTCCCTGAATTTGTATGTAATTAATAATGGATAACACAAAGTCCTGATAACACAAACTAAAATGTGTGGCCCTACAGATTTCGTGTTAAAGAGGTTCCACTGTACACTGCAACCAATACACTGATTTTTGAACTGGCAAAAGCTACAGTCTGTTTTCAGGTCAAGTACCTAAAGGTCACAATCTTGCTTATGAAAGATGAAGGATCTCGTCTGAAAACTGTGAGGTATGTTTTCTAAACGTGTTGTGATCCATACAATTTTAAATTTTACCAAAAGCTGCTGTAGCTTACATGCTGCCAATTCAGATTCTCAAACTTGCCATGAGCATTTGGAAATTACCAATGAATTTGGGCTCGACTCATTCATACAATTTACACCACTGTTGTGCAGTATCTTACAATAAATGTTATCATGAAGTGATTTTGAGTTTTGTAAACCATATACCACAGTAATTATCTTGCATTTGGACCATTATGGCTTTACAATTATTTTTGATAGATGTTCCTGCCTTCACCAGTAGCAACAGTGTGAAACAATTGAATACCAGAATGCAAGACTGACCCAAGTCAACTTGTTTTTTCAAAAATGAGTTATAGACAGGAGAGACTAATGACCCCGCACCGCAAGTGCCCCAAAAAGTCCTTTATGTATCCAAAAGTTGTCAAAATCCATGGACTTGGGTCAGTTTTGCATACATAACCTGTTTTATTGAATGTATCATAAGTCAAAACCATATTCTTGGCCAAATTTCCTCTTGAAATTGGCAATAATTGCTCTTAAGTGTAGGTTCTGTCTATATTGCTTAGATAACATTCAAAAATTGAAAATCGATAGTCTCATTTCAAAATGGCTATTTATAAGGAAAAATTCCGCAGCAAATACGTGAAAATACGGTTTTACGACTGATTTTTTTCAATTAAATTTGGCTCAGACAAGCAGAGCATAAGCACAGATGCATTACTGCACAAAATATTAGATCCAGATGGATCTCACCTGGTTTTTACATAAATATTAATACATCAAGCACATATGAATGCAAGACTGTCTATAATCCCCTGCAAAGCATTGCAAGCACAAATACTTTGTAAAAATCATATGTTTCATATGGCAATTAAATTCATTAACCTACCGTGTGAGCCAAATTGGCATAAATTAAGCATCATACATACTGTGAAGTTTTTTTTAGTTTTTCTTAAAAAACTATTCAAGTGGACTTTGGTCACTCTTGCATTCCAATATTCAATTTCCAAACTCAAAAGGGCAGCTTCAGTAACACAAGTTTCTCTATCCATTTTAAAATTCTCATCCTTGCAGAGTCCATACATCTACACCAATCGCAACAGTGTATCGAAATTCCAAGCTCAAGGCGGTTTTGGTACAAACGCACATGCTGAGATGGATGCAGGCCAGCCCGACACACTCATTCAAGACAATTCTGACATCCCGAAGTCATCGTCTTTAAGCGGAGGAGCTATAGCTGCCATCGTATTCTTTATTACTACAGTGGTTCTGGTCTCAGGTTACGCAATCTATCGATATAAATTCAGATTGCAGTGGAACTATCAGAGTATATGATTTGAGTGATGAAAATGCCCATCAGTATTTCATATTTGTTGTCTCTTGTTCCAATTTATTTTTGTAGAAACATATTCATATCCTTATCTTTTTTTAATACAAAATTTGATATTTTTTTTTATTTTTTTAACAAAATTAATTTTAAAGTTTGATACCTAGATAAATGTCATATAGTTATGTATACTACATATATCTACAAGTTAGATATATACATGAAGTTACTATTTTTATGTAGAGAGTGCTCAAAATGGGTCAATTTTGTGCCTACAAATGTGTCTTAAATAAGACAGTATTAATAGGGTTAATCTAGTTTGCTACTAATTCATTTTTTAACAGCATTTTATATTGGTGCTGGGAAATATTAATTGTTTGGATTATGAAAAATTCCCATATTTTGTAACCCTCCCTATGACTCATAGCAATTAAAAAAGAGCTTGGTCTGATTTTCCAAATTTAGTGTTCAGTGTCATCTTAAAAATGACCACTAAAGAGGCTTAAATTTCAAATTTCAACTGAATCAGTCAAAACCGTTTTTATTTTATGAGCATATTCGTATTTCAAAGCCGCCTATACATTGCTGCATAAAATTAATTATGGTTACCATAATTAGGTACATTTTTATATATATATCATAATATCTCCAGAAAGGAACATATTCTCAGCCGTGAAATTTCACATGGATTATGAGAAAAATATGAACAATGTTTACAAAAAACCTCAAAAAGTTTGAAAAAAAGTTAACACGATCAGACCATGCTCCTTTAATGCTCATAATAAATCTGTTATTATTCACACATCATGAGCAAATAATGTAATTCTAACAGTACTTATTTTATATATATTTTTACATATTTTCATATATAGTTAAATTTTCTTGTAATATACTTCAGTAAAGTACTATATGCGTACTTATGTATAGCCGGAGTTCTCAACTAGTTCTTACAATGAGAAAATTGTAGGGCCTTATGCCCGTTCTTTCTCAGTGTATTTCTAATGTATTTCCTTGTTTTTAAGTGCCAACCAGTACCAGTCAAAGCACCAAATTGTCATGTGCGTCACTGGTTGAGAAACACCGACTTATAGTACATCAGTCACTTATCTTGTAATCTACTTAGTCTTTGTTGCATGTCCCCCCGAAATATTACTCTATATTGGTCTCCTTATCATGTGCCAGAAACTGCAGTGGAACCTTGTTAACACAAAATCACCTGGGACAACGATTTTAGTTTGTGTTATCAGGATTTTGTGTTATCCAACTGAATTCACATAGAAAATCAACACTTGGGAACAAACAAACATTTTGTGTTATCAGGGTTTTTGTGTTAACAGATTTTTTGTTAACAAGGTCCCACTGTACCAGTATGTTTCCTGTCTGAAACAGACAGTTTAACATCATGTGATTAATACTCTCAAGGAAAATCAATGGAAATATGATAACATTTTCATGGACATGGACCCTGTAGTAACTTAATAAGTCATTTATACTCAAACACAATATTATAGAATAGAAAGAGCAATACCATTTATTTGTTATGCTACTACCTATAATTTGGAGCAACAAGTATCATTTGTAAAGTCATTCCAATGAATTATTGAATGTCAACCGAGGTTTGACATTCTTTGTTAGCCCAGTAAAAGTATGATTTTGCAACGTTAGAATGATTTTATTAATAAATTGCCTTAAATAAATGCTCTCCCTCTATTAAACGCTAAAACGCTCCCCTAAAACTTTTCAAGCAAAATGTTGAAAAATATTCAATTTCAAAGCATTTTCATACGAAGGGGTTCTCAATTAAATTTGTTGGCGGGCCTTTAAGGACAAACGCCAGTTCAAAAAAATACATCTTGGAGTGCCAAAAGACCCTTTTCAATGCTTTTCCTGTATACTTCTGTATTCCAGAGGTGACCGAAGGGCCAAATAAAAGTAGTTCGCAGGCCGGATTTGGCCCGCGGGCCGCTATTTGAGAAGGCCTGCATTAGTAAGCTTATCATTATACTGATTAAACTTAACACGCTGACTGAGAATGTTGTAAACAGGTGATGAAAAGTTGACAATGATGCCGGGCAATGATGCTTCTCTCTGGTTAAATTTTGCTAAACGATTGGTTGTACTATGTCCAGTCTTGGGAGACATTTTTTTTCTTTGAATGTCACCGTATGTGGGACTGAGATTGAGATACATACAGCTTCAAAGCTGTGGTGCCGTGTTTTAATTATATGAATATCCTATTTAGTTTGTCAATTAAAATTAAAATCAGCATTAAAATGTTGTAACACTTATCTGTCAAATGTTGTTAACTTTAAGGAAGTTGAAGATTGCTTTTTTGTTTCATAATAGTCGATTTCTACCTTTAAATCAAGAGTTTTATTTTTATGAAGTATAAAAACATTTTGTGCATTGTTTTAAAAAATAATAGCTGACAGTTGCGTAAACAGAGTGGGGCAGAGGGAGTGGAAGCCCCCATATGAAACAAGGGGGCTCTTGAACCACACATCTTGCCTAATTTTGGTTCGTAAAGGATTTCAGCAGAAACATTTATTATCAACAAATGGTCACCTTACTGGTGATTGTTTATTCATTAATATGCTTTGAAGGATCCAAGATCCTGAGCATAATAATGATAAAATTGGATGATTTTCATCCCATATTTATTGGTTTCGCTTTTGAGTTTTAAAATATTGGACCACAGTTTAAAGATTTTTGGTCCATGTGGGGTTCATAAGTTATGGCCATATCCTTGAAATGACCTTGGATGACCTAAGGTCATTTTTTGACCTTGAAATGTCTTGAGGTCAACTTTTTGACCATTTTGGAAAGTTGACCTCAAATGACCATTCGACCTTGGGTAAAATTCTATCCATGGTCCATGTTTGTGCCATGTAGAGACAAGTGATAAGATATTGATATGACCTGCAATGACCTTCGGTGAACTGTTAAACCTTTTGACACTTTGGAAATTTGACCTCAAATAACCTTTTGACCTTGACTGACACTGACCCTGGGGCAAGTGCTACATATGGTCCAAGGTCAAGGGTTCGTGAGCTATGGCTATGACCTTGAATGAACACAAAAATTTTGCAGCGTGATTTTATCATTGTGCGCCTTACGGTTCTCAAGTCAACTTTAACCAAATTTACCACACACACACCCCCTGCACACAATAAGTACAGACAGAAAGACTGCTTCGTCTTTTCTGAACTTATATTATAGTTCATGCGAGACAATAAAGAAAAGTATAACATATCAATATATAGTACACTGTTGATCTAACTGTGCAAAATGGTGCAAATTTTTGTCAATATTTAAGGAAACCAAAAATCAGTGCAAGTTATTCAGGGAAATTTTTTTATTTTTATGAATTTAAGCAAAATTTAAGTGATTTGCAACATGAAAAAATGTGTGTACCTTTTTATATATATATCTGAGCAAGAATTGTTTTGCCCCTGTTCGCCACCTCAAACGAAAATGTCTGGTTACGCCACTGGTAGCTGAGCTTGGCATGCAGATAGAGTATTAATTACATCAGAAGAAGAGGATGCAGTTTTCACAGGATTTCAGGGGAGGGGGTTAACACCAAATTTACACGTTTTTATATATTTTCAACCCTTTTTTTCAGCTTTTTTGCCAAAATATATGTGCATTTTTAGGTTGTTGTTTTTTTCTTGAAAGTTTCAGTTTTTATCAGTGATACATACTGCCATCTCTGGGATGTAATAGTCAGGGCAATTTCCATGGAAGCGTGTTATGTGTTAACACAACACTGAACAACAATAGGAGAGTTAAATTGTCGATAGGAATCTGCACTCGCCACCATCTTGTCGCAAATTGAGTAGAGTTATTGTACCTCCGGCCCCTGGATATGTCCGGCCCAATATCAGGCAGATTGCATTGATGCATATACAGCATGTGCATTTTGTTTTATGTGCAACCGTTTCAATAGTTTCTTTTGCGAGTTGCTCTTATCACGAAAGCACACCAAATTTCCTGCTGATCCGCAGAGCTGTAAAATGCCAGAGGTACAATAACTCGCCTTTGATGATTGACAATCCGAGATGGCTGCCAACCCATAGGATTTACATGGCAGTCAAATCAAAACGGCAAGGAGTAAATGTTGTACAATCAAAATAATATCACAAAACCAGGTTTTACAATTCCATACATACATGATATGGTTTTATTGGCAATCCAACAAGTTACTGATGAATAAACCTAGATGCACATTTCTGTTATTTTCTGGCACTATACAATTTAACAAATGTTTGATATTCATTTGGACTTCTATAAATATGACATGCTTAGTTCATTATTTATACAATGTGTTATCGATTAATATCAATGATGACTTTTGAAATCAAGGGAAAAAATATTCAAACACAAGCGCATTGACTAGCACTATCTGAATAATAAAAAAGAATTAAAAAGCGACAAATATAATACAGAAATTTGGGCCCATTTAAATCAAGTTATGTTGTAAATACCCATTCATGGGATATTAATCACATCACAGAAGTACAAAAAAAATCCCCTTTTACCAAAAGCTACAAAACTAAGACTGGGACTATTTTGTTTTGCAGATTTAATCACTTCCTGATCAGGTCTCATGATTGAGTAATGATTTAATTACCACGAGTCAAGCCTTGAACTTTACATACAACTTTAATATACACAGTCAGATTCCAGTAACCTAGACCACTGTGGATCCATTACACAACTACTGCATTGATACATACAGTGGTATTGATAATTGCTCCTTTCCGTGGTTCTAAAATCAAGTACCACCATTTAGTTGAACGGTTAAGCATTAGAATCGTTCAGTTTTTGAAGAAAGCATGAAACTTTGCACATGGTATCTATAATATCCAGGGATCTTAAAAAGAAATGGATACAAATATATTTCCCCCTATGAGGGCCGCCATTTTTAATTCAAATATGGCCGTCATAATCCCTATATTTTGCCCATATATAATGTTTTATTGCACCTAACACCAAAATTTAAACGCCTTTACATATGTTTTTGATGTCCAGGATAATGTTAGTAGTAACAGCACTCATGTTTGAGACCGTCATATTGGATTTCAAGATGGCCGCCGCGTGTTTTACATACACTATGTTACTTACAATAGTCAGACTAAGGATACTATATCCTAATCCTCCAGTCAGGCACAGGCAAACACGTTTTGTTATTTCAGGACCCTTAATTATTCAAATCAAATGGTTTGCTGATATTTTAGTGGCGAATATGACCATGAGGGCGCTTTTTACTAAAAAGGCTGTCTAAAATAAATGGCATAATTTTATTGTAAACCACATTTATTAACTCATAAACCACTTGATGCAACTTTTTTGCATTGATAAACGGCTTCTGGAGTTCAACAACACATTGGGAAAAATGAGACATTGGGGATACGGTCAAATTACATGTTCAAAATGGCAACCAAAATTATTGTAATTGACTAAAAAGCCCTTTATCACCATGTATAACCTGATATCATTTTCAAATTAGTAAACAGAAGATTACAAGTCTATATAACAAGATCATTTTGTCGCCGAACTATGCCATTCTCATATTTCAAATTAAAAACATTTCCGTTAATGAGATCTAAAATGGCTGCCAAAATACATTTTGCCACCCGGAATAAACCAGAGTGGAATTAAAACATCACTAAATGCGTAAAAATATTAAATAATCAATTATTCATTCAAATGGTATCCAGGAGAACATTAAGCCACCCTCTTTCTAAAATTGCATTTTACAAATTCAAGATGATGTCCACATGAAATTTTAAAAATACATTTAATTGCTAAAATGAGCTAGGGTGGCATTAAAACTGCATTTAAACATCAAATATTCAAAATAATCAATAAAAAGTGACTTTTTGGGTAACAACTGACACAATTATTTGTATATTCAATTGCTAGTACATTTCTAATCAAGCATTACGGCCACAATAGGGTTCCAAAGTAGACTAAAAAAAAAGACTGTTAAAATGTAATTTTAAACTAAAGTAAGAGTGACATTTAAACTGCATTAGATTTAGAAACATTAATTATTCAAAATTGATGGAAATTTATTTTAGGGATTGCAACATGACTTTTTATTCCCTATTTAGGTTGAAATCATATCCAAAATGGTACCAAAGTAGAATGACCACCGAAATGCAAATATTTATATTCAATTAAGTTATACCACCAGCATTTAAAACTGTATTAAAAAACCCTTTTTTTCTTCAATAGGCAATTTTAACCGAATTGTGTCATTCATTTCAAATTTGTGGAGAAAATAAGGGCCGCGAAAGAGCTGCCAAATGCATTTTTCCTCAGTTTCATGGCAAATTTTGACCTTATGTTATTAGAATATACGACATATGTTAACAACATTTTAGGGATATTTATTTATATTGTAACTCTCAAAACCATTTTCTTTGATAACTTCGAATATTCAATGTTTTCAAAATATCTTTAATGGTGGTCTAACCCATTTATGCATAAAAATGTGGTTATAAGAAGTCATTTTGGACTTTCTTTTGGTACTATTGTGGATTTGAAACATGGTTACAACCTTAACGGTGGGTTAAAAGTTCCTATTATAATCTTTAGAACATTTCCTATTGTTTAATTTGAATGATAAATGGTCTATAATGCTACTCAAAAATAAATTTTGTAATATAAAATATATATTGGTGGCCATTTTGGACTTCATTGTGAGCGTCATTTTTTATTTGAAACATGCTAACAACTCAAATTTTGTATAATTGGGTCACTTATTACTTTAAAAATCGCTTTCCATGGATTATTCTGAATATTGATAAATGCTTATATTTAGTTTAAACGCCACCCTAGTGTATGTTTGGCTACAGAAATGTATTTTTGCAGCCATTTGGGAATTCATTATAGGTCCTGTTAGGATTTAAACATGTGATCAACACAGTTGCAATCCGTTTTGCATTGATTTGTTTTTTTATTTTAGATATATTGAAGGCCGTTTCAATCCCATTCTAGCCCAGTTCTGAGCTAAAGCATTGTATTTTGAGGATCATTTATGAGCTGATTATGGGAACCATATCATATTGCATTTGAAATATGTGACAAATACGTTCTGACAAAAATATTATAGCAACCCCACATTTTTACTGATTACTAATGATAATAGGCGTTAAAAAGGCTTGTTTCGGTCAATATTCCTAAAAATATGATATTTGGCCGCCATTTTGAATTAAAACATAACCAACAAATTTTAATCCCAATATGTTAAACCCGTTTGATTGAAAGAGGAAAGTTGATATTGAAGTGGTTATCAAGTGACTTTAATCGTGTTTTTTTATAATGAAACTCAGCTATTCATTTATTGTGGCTTTAAAAAAGAAGCGCCCTCACAGTCACACCGGCCACCGGTAACAAGGTAGGATTTAGATACCTGTGGGCCCTTGCTAAGAGACTGTTGCTTGTGCCTACGGGTATGAGTGGCCCCTAGAAGCTTGTATACTAATTTTGGAATTGAGATACAAGTTGTAGTGTAAAACCATGCGGCCATCTTGAAATCCAATTATGACGGCTTGACATAAATTCTGTGATTCCCAAAATATCCCGGGGCATAGAAAACATAGGTAAAGATGTTTGAATTTTGGTCTTAGGTGTAATACAACAGGAGATATGGGCAAAAATATACTGATTAAGGCAGCCATATTTAAATGCAAAATGGCGGCCATCAGAGGGAGAAAAATATTTGTATCCATTTCTTTTCATATACCTTGGGTATCATAGATACCGTGTACGAACTTTCATGCTTTCTTCAAAAACTGAACGATTCTGGTGAATCATTGATCTTAGCTATTCCGCTAATTGTTATTATGGTGGAGTAACCAATACCACATATTGTCATAAGCTCTTTATGGTAGCAATAAAACTACAGTATTTTTATCTTTTATGTTTGCCTGCGTACTGCATCGTTTAACTCAAGAGTTAAGTGCGCCATCATCTGCATTACACAAGCACTGGAATTTGACCAATCACATGCTGTAAATACGTGTGTGAACAAGTTATTTTCGCGCAAACCAGGGTTAGCATCAAGCGTCGTGCTCCAAAAATGCCGCGAACGGAAAAACTTAATTCTCGAAAATACTGTACAATTTTCAAAGGAGCAGCAACTGGCACATCTAGCCGCATGTACGAAAGGAAAGCAGTGCAGTATTGCATGTCAAGGTGATCCATTTCTGAATCAATGAATGCAGATCAGTGTGCAATGCTAGGATACACAATTGCAACTAATTCCTGGAAAATCAAGAGTGGGCCGGTATATATACCTAGGCGTAAAAAAAAATTGTTTGATTGGCGTAACCCGACTGACCCTATTTTTACCACCAACCCTAGATATTTTTTTTTTGAGCATGGTAAAAAAAAATCCCAAATTTGATGGGAATCGATTCATGGGGCCCCCGAGATATGGCTTGCAGGACATTCAAAATGACAAATAAAAGATGTGTTACAGAAAAAGTGAAGATGTTATTGTATATGTGTCGTATATTTTGTGTTCTTTTATGTGAAACATAGACTTAAAAACAAA
>JXSR01S003950.1:47692-60886 GCA_000969725.1 Ophiothrix spiculata
ACTAAATTTTGAAAAAATAAAAGTTGGACCTCGTTTCTAGATTCTAAAAAGCATCCGAGGTCCAACTTTTATTTTTTCAAAATTTAGTTAGGTTGTTTGTAAATATAGTGGTCCAAGAACAAGGGTTTTTTGGACCTTGGTCCAAAATCATACATTTTGGTCCAAAACTGACCTAACTATCATCTTCTACGTGAAAATCCACATCTAGAAATGTATACTTTTATACGGATTTACTTATCGGTTGCTGAGTTACAAAGCATGAAATATTTCGGAAAATGAGGGGTTAACTGTGCCCTTAAGAGGTTCCACTGTAATAATGTAGCTTTTAACTTTTGATGCCAAACACAAGGAAATACAGTGGAACCTCGTTAACACAAAATGTGTTAACACAAAAACCCTGATAACACAAAATGTTTCTTGGGTCTCAAGTATTGATTTGCTATGTGAAATCAGTTGGATAACACAAACTCCTGATAACCCAAACTAAACTACTTTGACCTCACTGATTTTGTGTTAACGAGGTTACACTGTATTTCCCTCGCAACTTTCATCAGTAAGTAGTGGTAACCGACTGTATCAGGAGTCTTATTTCTTGACCATATAACAGCTTCATCGATTCTTGAAAGTCTGTACCGGCCCCCATCCTGATACCCTGGTCACATAAGCCGCAACGCCGGTATGACAACGGTGAATGCTTGTGATGCCCGGTCGGACGCCTGTGGTTATGTGACAATAACTGAAGACATCGTGTATGAGGCTTTAACTTGGAATTAAATTATTGTGGCATGCTTCCGCGTCTCTATGGCCAACGGACACCATCGGCATCTGCTGAATTGACGCCGTAAACACATCGTAACCTCGCCGCAAGGTTATGTGACCAGGGTATCCGTGAGTGATGGCTGATTAGCTTTACAATAATAGGATGCTCTCTGACACCTCGTTCAAATCACCAATTGTATCTGTTCAAAATTTCAAACTTTGTCAATGTCAATTGAGTGTCTACAGAAATTAATAAGAATGTGGTTTGAAACACCAAACTTTCAGGAGTCTATAACAAAGGTGTTATGAAGTCAAAGCCTCTTGAAAGTTGACTTCTGATACAGTAATGTTACAGACACTCGATTATGAAAGAAATATATAGTACGGTACCATGTGGGAATTCGGAGGTAAATATTTCCTTTTGATACCTACAGACCATCCCTTTAATTGGCATATTTTTGATGCTGACGGATATCAGCACTCATAACGAGATAAAGTATGGCATCATGCGATGCATCGTGCCTGATTCTATATATATATCTTTGTCAATTAGTCACGATGCCATATCTGATCTCGATGTGAGTGCCGATATCCTTCGGTGGCAAAAATAAGCCAGTTATAGGAATAGTCAATAGATTAAAACTACATCAACAAAGGTGAACTTTCAAGAATGTAGGAAAATATTGTACATCTCTCCAATTCCAAAGCACAATAGGAAGAATCTTGGCCAAATATCTTGATTATCTTTGTAGAATTTGACTGTTCAACTCTGTACTGTAATATCAAGAGTCACTGGAAACTAGCCTGAACAGAGATTTGTCCAAGACCCTTCATCTTGCTTCTGAAGTAAGTGCACACTGCATATAACTCAAAATTTCAAAATCTTGCACTTTTGCACTTGTATGTTTTTCATCTAGAGTTTCATAATTTGTCCATAGAATAAAAAAAGCTCAGTAGAGTTCAGTTGTTGTTTACTTTTCCAATTGACATTTATATACTATGCTCTTTCTAAAATTGAAATCAATATTAAATGATTAATTGAAATATTCATATATTTTAAAAGATTAAGTCATGAAATTCTACTTAATATTTAGAAGTTAGAATTAATAAAACATGCATATCCATGATTCCAAGTTCAATTGAAGGCATTTCCAAGACAAATACTGGCTAGATTCAAATAAATCTATCAGGGCTCGACAATTTAATCTATCAGGCCTCGAAAACTTAACAAAAATATCTGTTTCTAGTGCAAATTGCTTCGAATATTTTCTATAGCAGTTTTATAATATATCATAGATGGGTTATTATATGCCAAACATTGTGCAGCAGCAAAGTTCTGGAGCATCCCACTTTGGGTCATGGGTACCCACTTTGGGCCATGGATAAGAGTAATGTGCAAATTAGTGCTCAAAGAAATTATTTGAAGATCAACATCATGTTTCACTGAGGCGAAGTATACATTCCTGAAGAACATACAACCATGAGATAAAGCCCTTATTTTTCTATTTCCTGATTTTTTTTTCTGATTTTCAAAAGAGTGGTTAAACTTCAAAACAATTTTACTAAAAACATATGACAGCTAATTTTTACATATTTCGCAATGCAATGTAATGTAACAGATTTTCACTAATGCAAATCGAATGCTATCAGCTCACTTAAGGGCCGCTTCGAAACTCAACCGGCGGTTGCCTGTCAGTTTTGACCGGTTCAACCAGACTAAACAATAGCCAACAGCCCAAACCGACAAAAACCAACAGCCAAATGCCAGTTGAGTTTAAAAGCGGCCCCTTATGGAAAGTCTACAAACCCCGACAATAAACACAAGCCACAATAGTTTTTCTATATAGTAAAAACACAATCGGGAAGATTCTTCGAGCTATCTGACTATACAGACACCAAAAGAACACACAAAGTAACCGAAACATTGCTTTACAACTTTCAAGGTATGTAGTACGATAACAAGAGCCGGGAAGCAGAGAGACTTGACTACTAGTACACAAGATATACATGATGTACACAATGGTACATGGCACTTATGAATGATACAGGCTGGTACAACTCTACATTATGTTACATATGTTGCATCTACAAAACAGCTGCCTCTCTTTCACAAGACAGTGTCGACTTGTGGTATTCATCCAACCATGGCACATACAATAAAATGACCACATTTGCTCACTGTAAATGGGGATATTTTCGCAAGTAGGAATTTTAGTGACACACGACAATCACAACCTTTCCACGCGTGTCATATTAGCGTTTTTAAGCTTCCATTACATGGACGTACATGTGAAGTGAATATATTCGCGGGGTGATGCATTTGGCGCTAGCTGATGATTCACGAAAAATAAACCCTCACAAAAATCACGTCGTTTACAGTATAATGTCTTACACTCATGGCTTGCTTAGCTAGTTCAAGAAATCATGACACTATATGCTGAAATTGCCCATGTCATGTTATCCAAAGCTGTCTAATAGAGCTCGCTGGTATACTTGTAGTGAGAGGATATTGAGAAAATCCATTATTTATTTCAAATATTTGTAACATGCCTTAGTTTGAAACCGAGACAACAAGATAATTAACTTGTCAAGCTTGTTGAAATTACTGACTTAAAACGAATGCAAAATTGCACACTTAAAAATTATCTCACAATTCGATAATAATGATTTGAGTCTAACCAGCATTACGTATTACATAGATGCCATATTTTTACACCTACACCAGGGGAAGAATTTCTTTCAGAGGTACGAGAGTCCATTTGGATTCTCATGGATGGAGTTTGTGTGAGTCTTTGGATTCTCCTGCATTCACTTTGTGTGTGTGGGAGCTTTTGGGATTTACGAGAGTCTACTTGGATTATCGTGGACATGTTTTGCGCGTGTCCTTGCGAGAGTGGACTCTTGGGCCGAAATTTTAGCCCTGCTACGCAGATGTAAGTTAAAACAATAATCTTATGGTCAGTATGTTAAGTCTGAAATAGACACAAAGCACACCTTTGCCTTGTTATCACAAACATTTTGAAGTAAAGTGACCATTTTTTTTTATCAAGTTTAGAAGTCAATAATTGTACCACAGTACCATTACTATGAAAATTAGTCTCCTTTGGTATACACAGCCATATGCATATTGGAATCAACGACTTGCTAATCGAGTCCATCTCAAGCCACAAATACACAACATGGACTATATCTCAGTCAGCACTGTGAGTTTCTGAACACAAACCACACATGTCACACGTTTAGGAAAAAATACAATAACTTTTCTGACATTATTGATAATAACCAAACATGCATGTAAGCTTTGCAAATTTACACTCTCTCAGTTCTTGAGCTAACAAACATCACTGGCTGAAAATACATACCAAAGCTTATTGTAAGACCACAAATATTTGCCAGCTTGAAAATTTCACTAAATTTGCTAGGACCAGCAAGGAGTGGAATAAAAGTGCCAAAAATCAAGATGTTTAACATAAATATTCTAATACCATGCACAGATGCAAATTTGGTTAGAGTCCTTACTTGAGCAATTCTCTGACATTTTAAGCCTACAAATATTTGTGGTTTCACAGGATTTTAAATTACCAACATATTGCAATATCATATACATAAACTTTGACAAATACAACACTCTCTTTACAAATAAAAAACTCGAATTCATTCACATGGCTAATTAATCTCTGTATCACGTCGCTGCAGTCAAACCTGTTCCCAATTGGTATATATTTGTGTGTAAAAATTTGTTGACAGATAGTTGGGTTGTTCTTGAAAGGGGGAGGGAGGGAGGGAGGGGTGGGTAAGGAGGGGGAAGAGTGTACTCATATCCGAGTAGATGAAAAGTGAGGCTTGGGCAGATTTAATGACATTCCCATCCTCAACTGTTCATCTCTGAAGATGATGTTAAGAACTCATCGGCCCTGGTGTAAGACGTCAGCGACTTGATGGTTTGCGCATCGTGGGGAAGCTCCGATTTTCGCCTTATCAAGGGCTTACTTGGCTTGCCTTGAGCTGGTATCGCCTGCAAACAAAGAAAATAGACAAATTTTGTGTGACAAGTTATCAATTTCATTAACCTTGTGCATCTGAATGCATGGTAAGCTTGAACAACTATGGCAGTAATTAAAAGGTAGGCTCCAATCTTATCTTGTGTGTAACTTCCTTTTAACTGATTAACCTTGACCTCTGAAATGTATTTTATCAGCTTTCCCACTCAGGTCGTTTTTTGTTTACTCTTCAGGGGCAAAAGAAGAATATGCAACCCTGGAGATGAGGCTGTTATGTAAAACTAAAAAGAATTTGGAGGTGAAATTTGGGCTTTACAATCAGCAAAATATAGGCTTTCATTTGACATCAAAAAATGTACTACTTCCAGTTGAGCCGCGAGGGATGAGAATGTGATCGGAACCTACACCTTTAAACTTGTAGGTTAAACAGTCCAAGCAACAAAATAAAGATGAAATAACAGTTGGCTTATTTTTGGACCTCTCCAAGGCATTTGATACAATAAATGTATAATATACTCTTTGATAAGATGGCTCATTATGGAATCAGATGTCTTGCCATAAGGGTGGTTCAATAATTACCTATCCAATAGAAAGCAATTTGTAAATTTGATTATAACAGCCATATTTCTGAATTAAATTAATTAACCCCGGAATGCCTCAAGGGTTTATTTTAAGACCTAAAGTTAGATTTTATAATTTCCAACTTATCATTAATACTTTATGCAGATGACACAAGTGCCTACACATCACAAAGATATTAACACACTAAATAATATTAAAAATGATGGGCCTATCAAATTAAATAGTGGTTCCAGTCAAATAAGCTTTCTCTTTATATTCAAAAATCAAATGTCATGTTATTTGAAACTCATCTCAAAACTCTTTATATTTAAAAATCAAATGTCATGTTATTTGAAACTCATCTCAAAACTCTTTATATTTAAAAATCAAATGTCATGTTATTTGAAACTCATCTCAAAACTTACAAGTATAGGATGAATGAATTAAAGCTGTCACTTGATAATCACTTCGTCATGTGAGTGCAAGAAAGTCGTATCTGCAATAGCTGCCTTTTGTCATTAATTTGGATTGCATACTTTAAAATCTCCCATCTTGGGTCAGTTGTTATTGAAATGGTTCTTCAGGTGACACTGTCACTTGAAGAACCATTTCAAGAGCCACTGACATAAGACTGAAATTTTGAGAGATTTTTCACATTCTTGTGACAAGTTCAAAAATAAATATAACTTAGGGCAGCCATTGCAGGTAAGGCTTTCTTGAACTCACATGACGAGTCTTCATATCTATACGGACACAGCAAACGTTGGGAGTTCACGGTTAATAACAAAACCATTTACACATTGTTTTATTCATTCGTGTTACCGTGTAAACGTACGTGTAAACTAATACAAATTCTCTGACTGGCCAAATTCACACAGAGTACAGCTCAGCCAGTAACTCTGTGTGTGAAGGATAAACTTTAAAACATGGTTATTTTCACAGCCAATTTCAAACTTTTGGTTTCATTTTATAATAAAAATAGTACATTTTACTGTTCACAAAAGTCGATTTATCATTCGTCTGTAACCGATTTTTACCTCAATTGCTCAGAATTTGAGAATTTTATGTGACATTTCAGAGTTTTTTCCATGTCATTTCGAGTGTTCATATTTTCCCACTGAGCATCTGTGAACAATAGAGGGGGCTATGGCAGGTTATTTAACAGTCATGTACTTAGAACCTGGTTAGAGCTTGGATGTTAATTATTAACCCTAACCGCCCTAAAACTCACTAAAGCTCACTGTCGAAAATCACCAAAATGCGCCCCAGTCCAAATACGTCATAGACACGGGTTGCATATGGAGACGAAATCGCTGCCCGGGCAGCAGCCCCGTGGTGGCCTGCTAGTGGTGTGCCTCTCTTGGGAAGTCAGAGGTAATGGGTTCGAATCCCGGTGAAAACATGCTTTTTTGCTCCTATGACGTAGTTGGACTTAGGCTAGAAAACGGAGCACCTTTTAATTCAGGGTTAGGGTTAATGATGCTTAGTTGGATGTGCACTAACCCTAACCGCCCTAAAACTCACTAAAGCTCACTGTCAAAAATCACCAAAATGCGCCTAAGTCCAAATACGTCATAGACGCGGATTGCATATGGGGACGAAATCGCTGCCCGGGCAGCAGCCCTGTGGTGGCCTGCTAGTGGTGTGTCTCGTTGGGAAGTCGGAGGTCATGGGTTCAAATCCCGGTGAAAACATGCTTTTTTGCTCCTATGACGTAGTTGGACTTAGGCTAGAAAACGGAGCACCTTTCAATTCAGGGTTAGGGTTAACATGGCGCGTGATACTCAATTTGATACGACGATTTGAGCCTAGTAAACCTGAAGATAATCACCGATTAATTAACAAAATTACAAATTACTTTCTTAAAAATCGTAATCTTGCCGCCCATGGATCGTTTCAGTTAAATGTGATGCTCATGAAAATGTTAATAATAGATGATATTTGGTGAAAATTCACACAAAATCTAAGAGAAAGGTTGATTGAACACATGTCACAGTTGAAACAGTTTGTAAACATTTACGGCAGTTCCGTTCGTGTACAAACGGAATCTTATAGTATTGCTTTAATGTGAAGGTCAATTTAAGTGTCCCATGCCCTTTACTCTCTGATGCTCTGCCATGCCAACAAGATGCAGCTAGTGTCTGGCAAGATGCTAAGGAAGGGGCTAAATTCTAAATATTTCAATTCACTAGCCTCTGGTTAGCATCTTCGTACCATCTAAAATCAAACCAGATGCGTCTTGCTAGTATTTCATGGCCATAAACCATCTCAGGAACTCATTTGCTGTACAGCCTAGTACAGATTTGATTTGGGCAACTTATACACTGCAGTTGAGCACAATTGAAGAGTGTTTTTCCAAAACCCACTTAGTCCAATAGCTGCCTCATGTTATTTGCATAGATTATAAATCTATTACACTACCGATTTTATGAGTTGAATTTAAGCTAGTGCAAATGACCAAAAATTAAATCATATTGATCAAAAATTCAAACTAGCACTGCAATGCACACACACCCCATAAGATAATTATTTAGAAACATGCTTAATCCCTGGACTTAGTGAGTTTGAAAAAAATCTGTTTTATTACTCTTCTATAATGTCCCTTGAGGGCAGTGAACCGCGACCATCTGATCATCGTCAGGATAAGGATGCCTAACTCCTGCAATATGAGGTAAAATGAGTGTAGAAACAATCTGGATGAAGTTGGGTTTGAAAATCTAGCATGCCGGCAGCCGTTGGATTTTGAAAAAAACACTTTTCAATTACCACCGAGACCATGATCTTAAATAATGTGAAAAATGTAGAAAAACTTACCTCTGCGTTGACGTCTTTAACTAAATTTCCATCTGGTGCTTCAACTTCATCTAATTCCATGGCAACGCTACTATCATTTGGTAACACACGGTTCACGTCAGAAAACTGCAATTAAAATGACAAAAAATTATCAGTACCATGATAAATACAACTCATAGTTTGAAGTTCCGGAATTAGAATAGGTACTCCAAAAGAAGGAACGAGAAAATCAATGGTCACAGTATATTGAGCAGAGGAGATGTGAATCTGAATGAGTGAGATGAATTCAAGGACTACTCAAGGGCGCAGAGGGATGAAAGCAAAACAAAGCAGTAGAAATAGTAATTGCTACTTTTATAAATTAGGCCCAATGTGCCATGCAATTATAATAATTTAATTATTTTAAATTCTGAATTCCTGCACATTTTTAAATCATATCTTAAGTGGAGGGATGGTTACGGCTTTTTGTAATTTTGCCTGAAAATGTGAATTTCCCAATACTTTTGTACAGTGAAGATCCAAGCATTTTTGCCTGAATTCAGGCAAAAACCTGAAGATAATCATGCCTGTAAAGTGGTATAGATTTAACTAATTTCACTTGGACCTAAATATCCCCCATCATCAGAAAGCTATATTTCTTCAGTGCAGGTTTGTTGCTTATAAGTGTTTTTAATGACGAAACAAGACCCATGGACTGAAGAATTTACATTCTGCACTAAAGGTTTTTATTGGGGCAAAACAAATCAAACTTTTGTTCAACCAGGGCAGTACATCATATTCAAAACTTTCTTAAAAGTGCATTTTATTTATCTTCAAAAGCTTGTCAAATAAGGTCAAGGAAAAAAAGGTTTGTCTATGAAACCTTTTGCAAAAAAGCTATGCGGTATGCGATTTTTTAAAATATTTTTAAGGAAATTAGCTATGTGGTATGCGATATTTCTTCTTTATCTTTTTAACGCTCTCAAATTTTGATCGCCCAACTTACGTGTGTGAAGTGCCCAGTTTCTAAGTATGATCCCGCCCGTTTTAACTATGGGAAGTCTTGACAGTTAAAAAATAAAATGTAAAATTAAAGGTAACATTGCAACAGCAAATGATAGCAACCCAGACAGCGGTCGATCGCTGGATTACTCTCGATAAAAAATAGAGAAAGACCAGCACGTAGCTCAACGCGCTAAATTCATTTTCACATAGCAATGCGTGCGGCTTTTTGAGATAAATCCTTTTTTTGGCTTATGTGTAATAAATTACCGTTTTACTTACCATAGGATTTTGTCGAGCTGCATCATCAAGTCTATCCCAGGCCTCATCTCTCCTTTTCAGTTTTTCCTTCTCCCTGAAATCAATGACCATTGCCAGATTTAGTGAACATCCAGTGGATAAATTGGTTTTTAACGCTAACTGATCAAAAGGGTTGAAAACCATGTTAGGTACCATATCTCACTAAATCTCACAAAAATTCAGGGCTATAAATGACCAAATCTCACTAAAAATGAAAATCAGATTTAGTGAGATACCTATTAAACAGTTTTTGTACCTTAGAAGGAAGTTTTTAGCGAACTCTCACTAAATATCATTCATATTGCATTCTACTATGTTAACTAAATCTCACTTATCATATTTATGACAGAAGTTTAATAACACCAAATATCACTAAATATCACTTTAACATTACTTACAAAACTAAATCTTACTAAATCTCACTATGTCATAAATGGAATAAAGTTGACAAATACCAAGTTTCACTTAACCTCACTAACATATGAGCAGCTACAGAAAACTTAATCACACTAAATCTCATTTTCAAAAAGAGTGAGATTTAGTGAGATCTGTACCAGTTAGGGTTAATGTATCTGTCAACCAATACATTTAAAAGTAGTGAATGAGAACTGAGTTAACCTTGCTGTCAGACTATTTTTCCACATAAAACCACAGAATGGAACACATTGATATATGTGACCCATCATATTGAAAGGTACCTTAAGGGTCCCAAAATGAAAATTAAATTTTTGGTCTCATCTGAAAGATTATATTTTAGGCTTTAAAATGACACCTTGCTTTTGGTTATTGAATGTTGCATTGCAAAGTTACATCCAAATTGGTAAAAGGCATCAGGCTGATTCAGAAAACTATAGTTCTGAGAAAATTGAATTTAAAGTTCCTGCACTGGTAAAACTTGAATGGAGAAAGGATTTTTTATCTCGGTTTTTAAAACATTTGTCTTGTTGGAATGATGTTTTCTTGTGCTATGATAAACTCATAATAAAATCAGAATCAGTATCGGGTCGATAATAGAACAATAGGATCTAGAGTCGGTATACAAATATCGAATGCCTGAGAGTGCAATAGTACAAAATATATCATGAGGTCAAATTTGGACTTTTCTATTTCACGAGGGCGTAGCCGAGTGAAATGGATCAGTCCAAATTTGACCGAATGATATATTTTGTACTATTGCACGTGCATAGGCATTCAATATTTGTTTTATATCATGATATCATACAGGTTTGTTGTTTCATGCCGTGCAAAGGAAAACAAATTTTGCCCGGCTCAAATCACTGCAATCATGATATAACAATTACTGATTAACTCTAGATCGGCCCATCCTTACTTAGTGTGCAATGCAAATTTATGACAAATGGCAGCTATTGCTCTTACCACAACTTTCTTGCATTCACATATTGATAATATTGTTAATCTTACTTGTTTCTTTCTTCTTTGTACTGTTGGGAACATTCATCAAACAATTTTTGGTTCATCTCCATAAAGAGCTTGAGTGCATTATAAATAAGACCATGTATAGTCCTGAAAAGAAACAAAAGTGTGAGAAACAATTAAATTGATTCAAATTAAAATTCATCTAGCCGGGAAAACATCTTTTTGTTTAAATAGGGCAGGACTACATATTCGAGGAATTAAATATGTGATGGCTCACCCCGAAAGGGGGGACTTTGAAGATGATATCAATTTTGATTTTATCATTTCATCTGTTACATCATTTCCTAAGCTTTAAAATGACACCATACGTGTTGAAATTGATTAAGGCGATAAAATTTTACAACAGAAAATTGGCTGAAAGTTCTTATTATTTTCTATACTTTTGCTGCCTATTTTCACCTTTTTCTTGAAAAGTGTTCTGTCGCAAAGTCCCCCTTTTCGGGGTGAAGCATCACATATTAAGATGTCTTTGCAGTTGAGACTTCAAACAGATATCAAGATTCTATAGAACATGTCATTACACCTTAACAACCCCTCTAACAATCTATACTTATGTACAGAATTCAAATTATCAACTTTATACTGTTTATTAATGTCAAACCAAGGTGGTATTGACAAAGTGAATGGTACATGTTTGGACTGTACGGTTTGTAAACCATTACTGTCGTCTGCTTTATCGACCGCCCATTGCATCATTCAACTCAGTTCAAAATTTTGATCATATCTGAATTTGACTGTAAATGACCTTTGCCTTAACCTGAACGCATCAGGACACACCCTTGAAAAAATACTGGGGATTTATAGTGTGCTATGCCTCCCAGATTTGTAATTCCACTCGGCCTCTGCACACTTTACAGGTGTTCACTGACCACTGTGGCCTAAGTAAGTTCCATTCCACACCAAGCATCATTTCCAGTTCTGCGGCAACCTCAAGGGGCGCTGAACCTTGATCAGCCCACATACGCACCATCGCTGCCCGGATCAGCTCCCCGAATTTCGTACAGGTTTCCACGGGACAATTAGCAATTAGTTCCTTGTCCAAGGGAATTTTAAGCACACTCAATTTTTTGCACCAGCGGGGTTCGAACTCGTGACCTTCCGCATCACAAGCGAGCGCCTTACCGATTGAGCTGGCTTGACTGCTCCACTGCATGTCAACCTTTGGCCCAGGGCTATTCACGGTGCAAGTAAAGCCAATGACCTGGCAGAACTGTCTCTTATTAACGCAGCTACAATACATTATTTCTTGAAATCTGGCCCTCTGATTGGCTACTTACTTGTTCCAATGAGCTTTGGAGTTCTTGTATAGAGCTGGAAACATTATAGGCAATATCGTGGCAGCATTGTCGCTAATTAGACTCATGATATATTCATTGTTCCAATAGTACAGAGCTCTCTCTGCCACCTGAACAAACAAATAAAAACATTTAATAAATAAATCGATATTTGCAACAACTGTTCATGTTACTTTTGTTAAATTATGAAAATGGCACAGCATTGCAAGATAACATTTTTGTCATAAAATTGTAGTACTAGTCTTGTCCTCCCGCGTTTGTAAGAGGTGTATGTGAGTGATATCAAAAGTAAATTGTGATGGCTCACCCCGAAAGGGGGGACTTTGAAGATGATATCAATTTTGAGTTTTTCATTTCATCTGTTGCAGCATTTCTAAGCTTTTTAATGACACCTTACTTGTTAAAATTGATCAAGGCAATCAAATTTTACAACAGAAAATCTGCTGGAAATTCTTATTATTTTCTTTATTTTTTGCTGCCTACTTTCGCCTGTATCTGACAAATTTTCTGTCGCAAAGTCCCCCTTTTCGGGGATGAGGCATCAAAATAAAGGTTTCCATAGAGTTTGGTGTAATGTAATGAAAGTCATTGCTGGCAGTAAGTTAAAAACTTTTTTGAGGAGCATGAGTGGCTGAATGGATTAAGCGCCTCTCATAATTCATAGGTTGTGAGTTTGAGCCCCACTCGTGTCAACGTATTGTATCCCTAGGCAAGGCCCTTTATCCTCATTGCCTGGGGGTGGATATTTGTATAAGTGTATCAATGTAGCCATATTGGCGCTAATTAAGCTGCGGCCTACAAAATTGCATCATGTTTGTTTAAGTGTGTAATAATGTTCAAATGCTAGCAATTGGACCTGCGGGTCACAAAATCGTAAGGATTTGAAATAAACTGTAATTATAATGAATTATTCACAAACATATTTTGTTTGTTAAACTATGTAACTGGGGTCTGATTACCTCTACGATGTTGACTGAAACTAATTTGCATACCTCTCTACGGAGTGGTATGACCCAAAGCATTATAGCACCCCTATAAAATGAAATGGACTAGTCCTGACCTCAGGT
>JXSR01S003952.1:788-12461 GCA_000969725.1 Ophiothrix spiculata
ATTTTTGGTCTGATTTCAGGATCAAAGTTGTGATCCGTATTTCTAGATCACTTAGATCCAAAATGATGAGCTTATACTGCGTCCTGATCAAAAGTATGTGAACAAACCAAGTATATACATTTACATTTAAAACAGTTTAAAAAAATATTAACACTACTTTTGCAATTAACGAAAATGCAACCTTAAGCAAATGGATTACCTTTGTTTTCACCTACCAGACAAACATTCTAGACATTATCCTCCAGCTTGTTTAATTCACGACAGAAATCGTACGGAAACATGATATATCCAGCATATAATTTAACAAAATATAACTTATATGTGTAAATCTCATTGTAATGGAATAAAAATAGGTCAACTTTGAAAGTGTATCATGTGTTCTTCAGCTTTTAATCAAATTTGGTGACTTTTGCAACTTAGACAGAAGAAAGCATAAATATTAGAAATATATACACAATGTCACGGTTTACTGAGCAGATCAAATATAATGTTCAATTTTGTGATTGGACGTTTTTTTTTTTATTTACGTGGTACACGTTTTAAAATGGCAACCACTGTCGCTTGTTGCTATGTTCTGAATACTCTGTGGTTTACTCTAATTTATTTGTCTTTTTTTGCTGGCCCAGAGGAAAAACTATGCACAGTATAGTGAACATAAATAATTGAGTTTAAAACTTGATACTTGATCGTATAACTGCGTATTGCCTGCATAGGAACTACTAAAATGTCATTGGCGATAAATAGAGTACAAACATTTCTTGACCAACCAATAAAGCCATGCGGAATGGTCTCTGTAAATAACGCTATCCAACGGTCTTCTTTTTTTTTCAAACAAGCATGGGCCCGTTTCTCAAACTTCATTTATTTTGTTTATGAAGTTAATCTAGCGTACTACATTTGAGTATCGTCTCCGCGTATGGCTTTTCTACGTAGATGATACATTATCAATAATCAAGAAACACCATTTTGATGAATTTACAAATCACACAAGCAATCAGAGTGAATAAGTTCATATGTGAGTTAGCCAAGGCAATTACCTTCTTTGGATCATGAATATATCTGCAAAACCAGAAACTTGTAGATGTGATTGACTGGCGACTCTAGTCGCCATTAGTAGGTAAGAGTTAATTAACTTTCTTCCCTGGATCCTTAAGTCAAACGGTCTGAGGACAGGAACTCGTCTGTTACTGTACAGGGTGTATCAAAAGAAGTTATAATGTGCCTCCATTTCAAAAAGTGTAATAAAGTTTGTAAATTCGTTTTGAATAATAATAAAAAAAAAATAGATCTTTGCATAACAGCATAAAATAACAGATGTGTGACAACTGATAATAATATAGAGATTTATTGAGCGCCTTTCCAAAGAGATCAAAGCACTTTACAATATACAAATATAAAAATAAAATTTGCAAGAACAATTTTACATATATAACAACAATCAAAGTATAAAAAAAATAAGTTACATGGTTGTAGAAGTACACAGTTAAAATATAACAACAAAATGCTACATGGTGTATATTATACAATCTCAAAAACGATTTTTCCACCACCAGAGTTAAAATCACTGTATAAAAGCACAAGGGATTTTAAAAAAGGCCTACTCTTTAGGAAAGAGGTAGGTTTTCAACAATTTTTTTAAAACTTGAACACTTGGGGCCAAGCGAATATGAGATGGCAGATTATTCCATAATTTTGGCCCCAAAATAGAAAAGCCTTTGCCGCCAACAGTCTTTTTCGTAGTAGGAATGGCGAGCCGGGTGAGATCTTTACCTGATCTCAACCCCTGACGACCAGAGTTGTATTTATTGAGGATATTGTGCAAATTAATAGGAGACAATTCAGAACAACTATTGTACACATGCAGCAAGATCTTGAATTATATTCTCTGCTTGACTGGCAGCCAATGCAACTCACGCATAAGCGGAGACGCAGAAGTACGTTTCGGGACCTGATAGCCCGGAGGGGGGGGGGTAGGGGTAACTGATATTTGTGTCTGGGTAACCACCCGAGTTCCGCAGGTTCCGAGGGTGACCCTATGTGAGACCAAAAATTGATAAAAATGAGTGAAACGATACCCTATCTGAGACCATAAATCTACTATATCCGTTCAAATGGAAACCCTATCCGAGACCAAACCTGTTCAAATGAATACCCTATCTGAGACTATACGCAAATGTGATCAAATAATAATTACAAGAAATGGATTGGTCAATATACCTGCGGATTCTACCAAGGTTGCGTAAATGGAAATTAATACTCTTACATAATGAGCTGACGTGGCCTTTCATGGAAAAATTAGTATCAAAAGTAACACCGAGATTTTTATTTGAGCTAGAAGGTTCAATTACAGATTCACCAATCTTCAAAGTCAGAGAAGATTAGGTTTCTGCATACCAGGCTGAGAAAATAATAAACAACTCCGTTTTTGCATCATTAAGACGGAGCTTATTAGAAAGTAACCACGATCTAATCTCAGCGATGCAATTGGTAAGCCTAGTTTTTACAGCAAAAATATCTACATTAGACTTGGGATCAAAATTAACATATAGTTGCGTGTCGTCAGCATAGATGTGATACCCAACCTTAAAACGCCTAATAATTTTTGTGACAGGCTGGGCATACGCAGTGAAAATTGGTGGACCTGCAATGGAGCCCTGGGGAACGCCGTACTCAAGTGGATGATAATCAGAATATTTACCGAGTATAGAAACTCTGGATGTGCGATCCTTCAGATAGCTGCTGAAAAAATCAACTACTGAACTACTAATACCATATTCCGTCTGCATCCGATTAACAAGAATATCATGATCAATTGTGTCGAATGCAGACGAAAGATCTAACATAACCAACATGACTGATGCAAAATCTAACTTTCAAATTTATAATTCTTTGTTAAGATCTACTGTAACGTAACAGCACTTGATCGTAACACCTTAAAACACCCACCCACTGTTGATGGGACAAGTTTGGGCTTAAAAATATCGGGGAAAATAATTCCGTTGAGTGCAGTAGAAGTTTTAATCATCAAATTTATCTTGAAATGATACTTTGCCGACTAGCTATATAAAAACGTGCCAATGTCCAGACCTGCATGTTTTCTAAGAATTTTTTTCGAGAATTCGAGAAGAAAAACAATATGTTCTTTTAAAAGAAGTGATGTATTATCAAACTGCGATCCCAATCGCTGATATGGCCGGATATGATATTTCTCTTGAGATATCATTAAAACAGTAAGTGGACAATAACCTCTTCATACACTACGAGTTGGCATTGCAACAGATGATTGAATGGAACCAAGAGTTGTATTGGTAATTACATCAAACTACGTTCTGTTCAAGAAAGACACTTAGAATAGGCGACGAGATATTGAAAATCTCTCGGGAAATACTGAGAGCCCGCCTTCAGGGCACTAACATAATTATGCAAAGTCACGGAAAGCTTCGACGACTCTATTGTATTGATAGAATTCAAAAGAGTATGTATCCCAAATGCTACTTTCTAAGAATCTGCCCATAGGTATTATCTTGTTTGTTCCTATGATGCATACTAAAAAAACTTCAATTCAGTCAAGACTATTTTATTTGTTTAGTCGAACAAGTGACTTAATTTCAAGTGATATGACTCAGGACATTGTTACAACGGTCATCTGATTGAACATGACAATTGTCTGATTGTTTGCATTCCCTATTTTTTGATGTAGTCATCAATAAATTTTTTATGATTTATCAGGACGAAAAATATATTATGTAATGATATCCCATGTCACATAAGAACAAACAAAATGACATTGTTGAGTATATTGGGCATGGTTAGTATTTTGAATGCATCGTTGTATCTAAAATAAGTCAATATAGACTTGTCGTCTTTATTTTTAATTTTTGCACCATAAATATTCGTATTCGTTTTGAATTTAGTAAGGATAAAAATTTGAATCAAATCAAATAAAAATAGCATGACTAAGCTGTACCAAAATTGAAAATGATCTTATGTTTCAAATGTATCTGCAATACTGTGACAGGTTAACTTTTAACATCCTTTAGAACCCAATATCTTTATACAACGAAGTCCAGAAAAACATTATGTGCAAACATGATGGTCAGGGGTCGGTCACGGTATTCAAAATACGTTTGTATTTGCCAAACATCGTATTCTTTTTTCTCCTCTCTCCTCTTGTGCACTTGAATATCCAAATACTCATACAGTTTATTTTTAAATCTTTAAAGCTGTGCATCCTGAATAATGTCAATAATATCAAAGAATCACTTTCCACTTACCACACGATAGCATTCATAAAAAGTCGAGATCACTATATGTAGTTTCCCTGATCATTTAATTTAGATCACTTTTGGTCCAATTTGGATTATTTTAATTGTGTTTTTTTTAAATCAAAATCTGCAAATGCATCACATTCACGAAGATCATTTTTGGTCTGATTTCAGGATCAAAGTTGTGATCCGTATTTCTAGATCAATTAGATCCAAATTGATGAGCTTATACTGCTTCCTGATCAAAAGTGATTTTTGTCTCATATTTGATCTTAGCTTTCTAATTTAAGTGTGCTTGTCACTAAATGTATATTCACGATTAAGCATCCAGACCTACCACACTGAAAACATTATTTCGTCAAACGTGATGGAAAAGTCGTCAAACAAGGGTTATAAATTAGTCATGCAAGTGAATTTCCCCTTATTCGTGGCTTGACGATATTTGCGGGCGCATGCCAAACGAAAACAAATGCAGGACAAACTATTTTTGTAACTGTACGAATTACAAATCTGTAAAGGACAAGTTTGAAAGATTGACAAATGTTCTTTTCGTTAATTGACAAATGCACATTGTCATGAGCTAAGGTCAAGACAAACTAATGAAGGCATGACAAGCTATGTTGACAAACTTCTTTGAGCACGACTAACCATACCTGAGAGCTGACGAATTTGCATGACGAACGATATCGCATATAACGGGTTTCCGTACCTTCAAGAAGTGGCGTGGCGTTTTATTCTCGAGTCGATTGCACAGGAGGACAATTAGCGACAACACCTCTTTCGATTCGAACAGAATAACTCTTTAATTCCAGGTTAGGTTTGTGCCTAGCCTATCATCACATTCCGACCAGACCGCATTGGATTCGGAGTCGGACAGAACAACACTACTGGACTCAGAATTCCCGTACTCATGCTTAAGCTTACTCATATTTCATCATCAGATTCTGACCAGACTAGTCCATCTAGATGGACCTCACAAGCGAGCGCCGTAGGCGAACGCGATGCGTTCGTTTGCGAGGTCCATCTGGATGGACTAGACAAGACAGCCATTGCAAAATCTGCAAGCAGAACATGAGTGTTTCGTGTCGTTGATTTCACATGGATTGAGCTATACCTAAATGGAATTAGTCCACCGAAAACAAAACCTCTTGAAAACTAATGTCACTTGACAAATTAAGTGACAAATTATTATTCTTGCATGACAAATTAATTTTTATGCATGACAAATTATTTTTTTCTCATGACAAACTAATTTTTCAGCATGACTAATTGTCATGAGAAAGTCGTCATACTAGACCGTTTTTCATGACTTATTATAATTCGTCGTTCAATACTTGTATGACGAATTCCACGACAAATTATAGTTTGTCATACTAGACCATTTTCATGACAACGTATTATTTGTCAAAAGATGAAACGAATTTTTCAGTGTAGTACCTACTAACAGCCCCTGTCCATGGGTGGGTTGTTACAGTGGTAAAGGTTTTCGTATAAATCATGAATTTTCGTGCGGTGATTGTTCGTTTGCAAGAAATGTATTGTCTTTTGTCTGATAACATTTTCCATCACTTTGATCCTTAAAGGCTGATATTTAATACAAAATTGATCCTTCTGATCTGTTATTTGATCCCGACTTTATAAAAGTGTGTTATTGTACAACAATATATAAAAGATAATGCTTTATAAGTACAAAAGAGTGATAAGTTTGATAGGTTTATGATTCAAAAGTTCCATACGTCTTAACCCAACTTGCACCCCTTCTACATGGGCAGTCTGATCAAATTGACAAGGGTTTGTACGGTTAAGCCAAATGACCTATTTCCTTTCACGGATTTCATGTCTTTTTGACTGTCTGTTAAACAAACCACAATTTAGACTGACAAGTTTTCTTCAAGCAAAGCACCCGTGACTTGACTTGTGTGCACGAACATTTGCGTCTAAAAGCATCATGCTGCGGGCTTGAAATACGTGACGTAAAGCAGTGAATGACTTTCAAAAAGCCAGTTCGATAACTGTGTTCCAAATCATTTTAAATGTATTTATAATATACGGTATATATATACAGTATGTTATCTTTTATTTGTGAGTATGTCTTTGATTTGACAAATATCTCTTCCATCAACAAATCATTTTCTATATGATGCACTTGACCCTGAAGAGATTGCCTTGTGTAAATAAAAAAAAAAGATAATAATAATATTTATTATTGATAAAAACACTTGCCTTAAGATTTTTTTTGCCATGATACCTAGCGTCAGAAATGGTCTAATCAAATATCTGGGATCTGTTTTATATTACTTTGAAAATTGATAATAAATGCGTATTTTTTAAAAAACTGATTTACGTATTGAGAAAAGTTTGGCATTATATGGAAGGCCTATTTCTAGTCTATTCAAATATGAAAAGAGAAATTTTCATGATTTTAATTAATGTAGTTATACCTGAAAAAACAATGAGGACTGACATGGGATCTGGTGGGTGAAGAGTGGGTGGATGAAGAGCCAATCGAATTACACGTATAATTGTAAGAAAGTATGTATTTGTAAACACATGTCTTGTAAAAAATAAGAATGTTAGGGTCATGATTGTATAACATTTTCGATATCTTATCCTTATTTATTTGTTTTAAATGGGTTTCGCAGTTATATTTCTCTATACATTACTGTACAAATATGCATATACACTTACAAATTTTTAGATGATATATCTTTTGATTGAGTTGGCGTATTTGGTAAACGTTTTACATTTTCTAAAGGGAAATTTGACGAGGAATCATTAATTAATTTTTAGGTGGTCCATACATGAAAAAAGTCATGACGGATAAAATGTCCAAAAACTATGAATTGTTATATGGTTTATGATCATCCTCTACAATCTTACCACAGTGAAATTTTCTACTAAATGTATTATTTTATCGAACGCAAATATTACATTGCTCAACCAATATTTGTTTCATCTTGATACACCAGTCTCAGGCAAAATCTCATTCAGTCAAGTTGGTTGACCAAATGTACGGATAATTTATTTTGCACCCGTTTAAATTTTACTCATCCTATCTAATCATACTTTTTCAGTAAAAATTAAAATCTTTCAAAAATAAGCTGTCCAGTAATATATAGTTTTGTTGGACTTAACTGCACTCATTAAAAGTTTCAATCCGTTGAATGCAAACTGGCATGGTTTTTTCCAATGCTTTCAAAATAGGACCAGTTACTCAATATAGCAAAAACTTGATATTTTTTGCTGGTTCCAGTAGCAGAGGCTCTCTCACATCCATATCAAAACACAGTACATGTGACAACCTACATATTTCTCATTTCATGGAATCAATACTGCAACTCTGTTATCTTTTGCTTTAAGATATATTCGAATTAAGGGTGATCAAATGTCAATCGATATTTTATACATTGTCGACATTCTAATTCTACATATCTACAAATTCAGTGAACTTACGTATTAACTTTTGGTATTATGGCACATTTTGAATTTTGGACCAACTTTTTTAAAGTTCCTATGTGCAATTTATTGATTTTAGATTACAGAAAATCAATAGTGTATATGAGCTAAAATTGTTCACTAATGTTCATATTTTGCCAATACAACCATACCCTGAAAGTTTCGAAACGATATAATAGAATAAAACTTTTACACAATTCCAAAAACTTAATTAAAACCCATCTTTCCCAAAACACTCTTGCAATGTACTTATTGAAAATGTGTTGGACATATTTGTTGAGCCCGTCGACCATTACGACCTACGTCAATATTTTTCGATTTTCATCAGAATTTTTGCTAAAGTGGAAGTTAATAGCTCTAGCTGATTTTGGGCAAAAAATATCAAGAAAGTCAAAAAATTGTGCTGTAAAAGTTCAGTAAGTTTAAGCTTTATATTATGATTGGGGTGGATACCGACCGCCATCCAAAGGACGGATGTACAAGAAAATATTTACTTACATGCCCTGGTTTCTTTGTTTTGCGTTTGGTTGAATCGATGAAAATCCGTTATGGGGTAGTAGGAATATTTTATGTTTTATTTGAGAAGTAAATGGCACTGCATTTGTTAGGACCGAACCATTGATTCTGGCGCGAGTAAGTTATGCATTACAATGCACGGTAAAAACAGCTCAGAAACCTAGATCGTGAAGTCAAATTATCAACAAAGACATTATAATGCCGTATTTCACTGTTACATAAAAATAACAGTTTCCGCCTTTTTGCTGAATTTACCAATTTTACTATTTGACGGATACAAAAACAGGCAATATAGAGCTGAAACTTTGACATCCTGAAGTCTTACAACTTATCCGTTTTCGGCAGGTAAAACCGGGTATTTTTTGTTTACATTTTCATTCAAAATCAACATTACACGTTTATAATAATATTTGTTAATTCAATAAGAAATATCAAGCCTACAATGTGTCAAAATTTTAATTAAAAAATCGAATTTTCTAAACATTTCACTAATAAAGTTTATGTGTAAATGCAAAGACTCTATTCCTTATATAATGCAAAAATTGTAATATTTTGAATTGTGGTCAGTATGTAAAAACTGCTGTAAACATGACATTGCATCATCTCGCTCGTAAAAATCTACAGTAATCTTTGAAAGCTACTGTCCGTCATTTTTTTTTTTACAATCATATTTATTTCCATATGATTATATTTTCCATTAAACTTGGGGTAACTCAAGTTACGAAATACAAAGACTGCAGTTGATTTTGACGAATGGAATAACAACAAGCAGATTTATCATGAGATTTCTGGTAAGTAGTGTTTTGCAAATTGATGATTGTATCAGAAAGCAATTAACGTGTGAGCGTGTGGGTGAAAGTATATCTCCAAAGACATTATGAATATTTGTCTATTTATAGTGATCCAGACAAATTACAACCGTAATGCCAGTACGAGCGTAGACATAACATGCGAGGGATAACTTAGAGTATCACATCTACAACTTGAGTTCCTAATGTTGCCTTTCAGCAGTCTTCTTACAAGTTTATCTTCATAAAAGCAAAATAGTTTTACATACAACTCATTCAACAGGTCACCAGCGGACGGGGCTTTAGTTCTTCGGGTTCATTTCATGGGGGAATGTAACCAACGTGCATTAACATGGTTATCAAACACCATCATATATATACCAGCCGAATCACTTCTTGGGTATTGTTCTATTAAAAAGGTCATGTGAATTAGTTTGGTCAACCAATTGATATAAGCCAGATGTTACAAGTGAGACTGACTACACAGTTTTGCCAAGTTTTGACTCTTTAGTCCTTTTTTGTGCTACATTTTAATTATCAACCAGCTACTTAATGCTAGTAGTTTAAGTTTAACCAATTCAAGATACCGAATGGGACATTAAGTATTTTGAAATATTATTTCGTGTCTCATGGAGTACGATTTGGCCAGATAAGTATTAAGATTTCACCGTTACATGTAGAATAAGTTATTTATTAGTCTGTTCTAAGTTAAAACAATGTTGTTTAAAGAATAAAGTTCTTCAAAATAACTATGTAAATGAGTACGTTCGCTGCCTGCAAAAATGATCCATCATTCTTTCAAAATAAATCTTTCGGTCAAATTCCAGATGAAATAGTTGACGACCTCCGTAGACTCACCTGAGACATTAAATGACACCAACTTTGTGAATTTAGATTTTAAAGTAAAAGTCGCTGAGATGGAAATCAATGGTTTAAAAAAACATTTGAATTACTTTAGCAAATTTTATGTAGTGTCACTTGGGTATGTATGCTTTGTTTTATAGAATGCATTTAATCGACAAAGGAATCCCCATGCGGTTAATGAACTACCGTATTTGAAACTGAAGCGTGTATTTGTGTGCAAGACACAGATGCAACTTCGTTTTGTATTTCTTCTAAAATGTCAATTAAAATGTGCCTACTGAAAATGTGCTACTGAAATAGTTCACCACTAATACGCTCGTACATGAGATCAATTTATTCACAGACACGAGTAATTTTAAAGTAAATTTACATGTATCTCTATGAAAACTGAAGAGAATAAGAAGAGAAACAAATTAGCAGTATGTCATTGTGTAGATAAAATTGTGACACTTTCATCAAATACCTATTGGCATTAGCATTACATGCATGTAGCAGAGTTTGAAATTCAAGCTGTATGAAAACGATTGATATTGGAATAGGGTTAAATCTCTATTTTTTCATAAGTGTATTTTAACCACTTAGATTTTAATTATTACAAGAATTTGTTTTACTTTGACTAGTTTGCATCCGTATCGCGTCATCCTAAACTTCAATTCATGATATTTTCCGATGGGATTCGAATGATTATAATGAACGTTAGCGAATGCATTAGAAACAACGACAACAATTGTATCAAGGGATGTTTGCTATGGCACTGTTTTATATGTCGATGATTCTATTTAGAAAGCGAAGTTTCAAATTATATGTGAGCGCGTAGGCGAGAGGATATTATGAAGGACATTATGAAGAATCTTCAATTGTGTCAAAGACCCATTATGAAAATCATCGAAAGTCTTGTAAAACTGACAATGTCACCAGCAAGAAATTAAAATATAATGGAAGTTGGAGTGAATGACTGAATATTGATCGATATTTATATATATTTTAGAATACACATTAATGGAAAATTCAAAAATAAGGTTTTAATGCGGATAGGCAATTTTAGCAAATTTTAAAGAGCACCAAGATATTACATGTTAAAGCTGTATTCAGTGTTGTAGGACACCAAGGCAAGTTGTAGGGGCACTCACGGCAAATTGCCTGTTGCCTTAGGTTATTTTGGGGCCTGGATTTCGTTGAATTTTTCATTTTCTGTTAAACAAACCTTAATTAGATCGACAAGGCTTCCTAGCACTTTGCCCTTGGTTTGGCAAATTAGACTTGTATGCACGGACGTTTGTGTCTAAAAGGATCATGCTCTTGACTTTGAAACACTAGATGTAAAGTTATCTTTCTAGAAATCCAAAAAAATAACCTCATGGCATCCAACTAAAATACACATGTATTTATAATGATGGAAGTTGCTGCAACTGATATCACTATTTGCAAGCCAGGATTGCTTGAAATTATAAATGCTTTTGTTTATGTTTCGTTCATTGAGTGTTTGTATTTTTGTTCGATTTTTTTCTAAATGTTGTTAAAATGACTGTGATTATCTATGATCTATATGGTTTCAAACAGGTTTATTTTTCAGTCATTTTTGCTACAAGTCGCTCAAGGTGTATAATTTTGTTATGCATTTTTGCAATCCATATGCTTAAGGGGTAAGAGAGTTGATGTTCGATTTGCATGATCGAAAAAACTTTTTTTAAATTTTTGGCAAGACAGACATATATTTTTTGCGATGACGATTAGAAAAAGTGGAAAAAATCACCTAAAATGTGTTTTTTTACTAATTATCCAAG
>JXSR01S003952.1:13106-26217 GCA_000969725.1 Ophiothrix spiculata
TGAAATAGTTCACCACTAATACGCTCGTACATGAGATCAATTTATTCACAGACACGAGGAATTCTAAAGTAAATTTACATGTATCTCTATGAAAACTGAAGAGAATAAGAAGAGAAACAAATTAGCAGTATGTCATTGTGTAGATAAAATTGTGACACTTTCATCAAATACCTATTGGCATTAGCATTACATGCATGTAGCAGAGTTTGAAATTCAAGCTGTATGAAAACGATTGATATTGGAATAGGGTTAAATCTCTATTTTTTCATAAGTGTATTTTAACCACTTAGATTTTAATTATTACAAGAATTTGTTTTACTTTGACTAGTTTGCATCCGTATCGCGTCATCCTAAACTTCAATTCATGATATTTTCCGATGGGATTCGAATGATTATAATGAACGTTAGCGAATGCATTAGAAACAACGACAACAATTGTATCAAGGGATGTTTGCTATGGCACTGTTTTATATGTCGATGATTCTATTTAGAAAGCGAAGTTTCAAATTATATGTGAGCGCGTAGGCGAGAGGATATTATGAAGGACATTATGAAGAATCTTCAATTGTGTCAAAGACCCATTATGAAAATCATCGAAAGTCTTGTAAAACTGACAATGTCACCAGCAAGAAATTAAAATATAATGGAAGTTGGAGTGAATGACTGAATATTGAACGATATTTGTATATATTCAGAATAGACATTAATGGAAAATTCATTTTGCAGCTAAGCATTCTTTAAGATACAAGCAATTCAAACCTGTAAATTACACATGAAAAAATGAAAGATATTGTCTTGTCCTTTTCATCGTAGCCTCAAAAATGAATGGTAGATGTTCGAAAAATGTGTCTCTTTTTAAAGTCTAGTCATTGTTTTTAATAAGGTCTACTGTAACAGTTTGCCACTGGAAGTATAAATTGATAGAAGCACATATTATAAATTCAAACAAGCTTCAAAATGTGTACCTATTTTGTATGTACATTTTGAATCAACAAATAACGGTTTATTTAGTTAAGTCAAAAAAAATCTTATCATGGATTTCAGAGCCAAAAATAAGGTTTTAATGCGGATAGGCAATTTTAGCAAATTTTAAAGAGCACCAAGATATTACATGTTAAAGCTGTATTCAGTGTTTTAGGACACCAGGGCAAGTTGTAGGGGCACTCACGGCAAATTGCCTATTGCCTTAGGTTATTTTGGGGCCTGGATTTCGTTTATTTTTTCATTTTCTGTTAAACAAACCTTAGCAAATTAGACTTGTATGCACGGACGTTTGTGTCTAAAAGGATCATGCTCTGGACTTTGAAACACTAGATGTAAAGTTATCTTTCTAGAAATCCAATATAATAACCTCATGGCATCCAACTAAAATACACATGTATTTATAATGATGCAAGTAGCTGCAACTGCTATCACTATTTGAAAGCCAGGATTGCTTGAAAGTATGAATGCTCTTGTGTATGTTTCGTTCATTGGGTGTTTGTATTTTTGTTCGATTTTTTTCTAAATGTTGTTAAAATGGCTGTGATTATCTATGATCTATATGGTTTCTAACAGGTTTATTTTCAGTCATTTTTGCTACAAGTCGCTCAAAATGTATAATTTTGCTATGCATTTACCACCAATAAGTTAATTTCATTTTGAGTGTTGTTTGTCTGTTTGTTTTTCAAACAATTACCCGTCAACTGCTCATTTGATCAGAATTGATTCGATGCAAATTGCGTTTAGTTTACTAACTAACTATTTTGTGTTCGTTCAAACTTTATTTGCGCTAAGGGTGAAAATAAACAATTCGTTGAAATTGATTTGTTGGCAGAATTGCAATCCATATGCTTATGCTGACGATTGTGTGTTATATTCTACTGTCAAATCTCCTCAGGACGCGACAAAACTACAGAATGACCTTGACAATCTATCTCATTGGGAAAACACATGGCAGATGCGCTTCAACCCGCAGAAATGCTTTGTTTTAAGAATTTCTAATTCAAAATCCCCATTGGTCAACAATTACAAGCTGGGTGGATCGCTCCTACAAACAACATCTACTCACTCTTATCTGGGAGTAGAGATATCGCAGGATTAAAAAATGAGACACACACATTTCAAAAATAACAGCATCAGCTAATAAAGTGAATGGATTCATCCGTCGGAATTTGTTGTCATATACTCATGAAATTAAAGCATCTGCTTACTGCACCTTAACACGTCCTCTGCTAGAGTATTGCTCGAGTGTGTGGGACCCACATACCAAAGAACACATACGGACCATTGGAAAGGTCCAAAAAAGAGCCGCTAGAATGTCTTCAATAATTACAGTCAAGATGTTAGTCTTCAGGACTCGTGCGTTCAATAGACTGGGATATGTTATCAACCCGGAGAAAAAATATCGCGTGTGAACATTTTACATAAGGCCATAGGGGGTTCCCTGGCGTTGCCGGTGTCAGTTTGTTTACGTCCAGCAAGTCGAACTACTAGAACATCCAGCTCAAAGAACTCTTTTATTCAATATAGTCCAAGAGCAAACTGTTTCCAATATTCATTTGTCCCTCGTACCACCAAGGACTGGAATGATCTACCACCAGACATTCAAAATATAGAAGGTAACAACATATTCAAGCAAGAAATAACTAAACTCTACCGAAACCAGGACGCAACCATTAAAGACTAAGCAACCTAAATTCATAAGCACATTGCACACAAACCCTTCTCGTGTGGTTCCCCCGTCTGGGACGTTGAGAAGTATCCGTAAAGAAGAAGAAGAAGAAGAAGAAGAAGAACACATGCAAAGGTTCATTTCAAGAAAATGATTTGAAATATGAAATATATCTGTAAAATGTCTTTGCAAATATTTATTAACAAGAAAATTACAAGAGGCTGCATTTACGGCTGGTTTGGGATGAACGGTCACATTTCATACAAGGTATAACAAACAGCAACATTATGACACTGTCACTATTCACATGGATATTGAATCCCTGAGGTCAATGACCATCACAAGGCTTAATTTAATTAGTCCGAAGTCGCCATTTCCGTGAGACCTAGGAATCTAGACCAAGTACCAAATCAGGATAATCAATATTGAAATTCATATATGCAACTCAAACAGCAAACCAGGATATATCAGTCCGGAGGGAGATATAACAATATCATACAAATTATTGTTTTTACATTGATTTTACATACATCCAAATCGTTTTTAAGTAATTTACAGAATAAACGTTTCTTAGTCTTTAATACTATAGGCTAGTTTACATTTGTAGTAAAATATATGAAAATGTATTTGTAAAGAATTGATTAACCCTTTACTGATTCTGTTCAGTGGATACAATAAGTATAGATAATCCCCACTTCACAGTTTTCAATCAGTAAAAATCCCTTTACACAGGCGAAAGCAAAAGCAAAAAAAAAAATGCTTTTGTAGAAGACACTTCTCTTTTCAATTACAATTTTGTAAGCTGTTGTAATTATAAACCAAAGCTTTTGTCTGTTGATGAGATAATTTGCAAAGCATATGAACAAACCAAGTATATACATTTACATTTAAAACAGTTTAAACAAATGTTAACACTACTTTTGCAATTAACGAAAATGCAACCATAAGCAAATGGATTACCTTTGTTTTTATCTACCAGACAAAAATTCTAGACATTATTTTCCAGCTTGTTTAATTCACGACAGAAATCGTACGGAAGCATGATATATCCAGCATATAATTTAACAAAATATAATTATATGTGTAAATCTCATTGTAATGGAATAAAAATGGGTCAACTTTGAAAGTGTATCATGTGTTCTTCAGCTTTTAATCAAATTCGGTGACAACATACGCAGAAGAAATGCAGCATACACATTAGAAATATATACACAATGTCACGGTTTACTGAGCAGATCAAATATAATGTTCAATTTTGTGATTGCACGTTTTTTTATTTTTTTATTTACGTGGTACACGTTTCAAAATGGCAACCACTGTCGGTTGTTGCTATGTTCTGAATGCTCTGTGGTTTTAGTCTAATTTATTTGTCTTTTTCTGCTGGCCCAGAGAGAAAACTATGCACAGTATAATAGTGAAGATAAAAAAAATGAGTTTAAAACTTGATACTTGCTCGTATAACTGCGTATCGCCTGCATAGGAACTACTAAAATGTCATTTGCGATAAATAGAATACAAACATTTTTTGACCAACCAATAAAGCCATTCCGCATGGTCTCTGTAAATAACGCTATCCAACCGTCTTCTTTTTTTCCAAACAAGCATTGGCTCGTTTCTCCAACTTCATTTAGTTTGTTTATGAAGTTAATCTAGCGTACTACAGTTGAGTATCGTCTCCGCGTATGGCTTTGCTACGTAGATGATACATTAGCAATAATCAAGAAACACTATTTTGATGAATTTACAAATCACACAAGCAATCAGAGTGAACAATTTCATATGTGATTTAGCCAAGGCAATTACCTTCTTTGGATCATGAATATATCTGCAAAACCAGAAACATGTAGATGTGATTGACTGGCGACTCTAGTCGCCATTAGTAGGTAAGAGTTAATTAACTTCCTTCCCTAGATCTCAAAGTCAAACGGTCTGAGGACAGGAAATCGTCTGTTACTGTACAGGGTGTATCAAAAGAAGTTATAACGTACCTCCATTTCAAAAAGTGTAATAAAGTTTGTAATTTCCTTTTGAATAATAATAGATAAAATAGATCATTGTCTTTGCTTAACAGCATAAAATAACAGATGTGTGACAACTGATGCAAAATCTAACTTTCAAATTTATAATTCTTTATTGAGATCTACTGTAACGTAACAGCACTGGATCTTAACACCTTAAAAAACCCATCCACTGTTGATGGGACAAGTTTGGGCTTGAAAATATCGGGGAAAATAATTCCGTTGAGTGCAGTAAAAGTTTTAATCATCAAATTTATCTTGAAATGATACTTTGCCGACTAGCTAGTAAAAACGTGCAAATGTCCAGACCTACATGTTTTCTAAACTGAAAGAAAAACATTTTTTTGAGAATTCGAAAAGAAAAACAATATGTTCTTTCAAAAGAAGTGATGTATTATTAAACTGAGATCCCAATCGCTAAGATGGCCGGATATGATATTTCTCTTGAGATATCATTAAAACATTAAGTGTACAATAACCTCTTCATACAGTACGAGGTGGCATTGTAACAGATGATTTAATGGAATCGGGAGTCATATTGGTAATTACATCAAACTACGTTCTGTTCAAGAAAGACACTTAGAATAGGCGACGGAATATTGAAAGATCTCTCGGGAAATACTGAGAGCCCACCTTCAGGGCACTAAAACAATTATGCAAAGTCACATAAAGCTTCGACGACTCTATTGTATGGACTGAATTCAAAAGAGTATGTATCCCAAATGCTACTTTCTAAGAATCTCTGCCCATAGGTATTATCTTGTTTGTACCTTTGATGCATAATAAAAAAACTTCAGACAAGACTATTATATTTGTATAGTCGAACGAGTGACTTAATTTCAACTGACTCAGGACATTGTTACAACGGTCATCTGATTTAACATGACAATTTTCTGATTGTTTGAAATCCCTATGTTTTGATGCAGTCATCAGTGTAATTTGATGAGTTATCAGGACTAAAATATATATTTTGTAATGATATCCCATGTCAAATTAAAAACAAACAATATGACGTTGTTGAGTATATCGGGCATGGTCAGTATTTTGAATGCATCGTTGGAACTAAAATAAGTCAATATAGACTTTTCGTCTTTATTATTGATTTTTGCACCATAAATATTCGTATTCGTTTTGAATTTAGTAAGGATACAAATTGAAATCAAATCAAATAAAATGTTCACCTTTTAACATGTTTTAGAACCCAATATCTTTATACAACGAAGACCAGAAAAACATTATGTGCAAACATGATGGTCAGGGGTCGGTCACGGCATTCAAAATACGTTTGTATTTGCCAAACATCGTATTCTTTGTTCTCCTCTCTCCTTTTGTGCAATTGAATATCCAAATACTCATACAGTTTATTTTTCAATCGTTTACGCTGTGCATCCTGAATAATGTCAATAATATCAAGGAATCACTTTCCACTTACCACATTGTAGCATTCATAGACAGTCGAGATCACTATATGTAGTTTCCCGGATCATTTAATTTAGATCACTTTTGGTCCACTTTGGATCATTTTATTTTATTTTTTTTAAATCAAAATCTGCAAATGCATCACATTCACGAAGATCATTTTTGGTCTGATTTCAGGATCAAAGTTGTGATCCGTATTTCTAGATCACTTGGATCCAAAATGGTGAGCTTATACTGCGTCCTGATCAAAAGTGATTTTGTCTTATATTTGATTTTAGCTTTCTAATTTAAGTGTGCTAGTCACTAAATGTATATTCACGATTAAGCATCCAGACCTACCAGTACCTACTAACTGCCCCTGTCCATGGGTGGGTTGTTACAGTGGCAAAGGTTTTCGTATAAATCATGAATTTTCGTGCGGTGATTGTTCGTTTGCAAGAAATGTATTGTCTTTTGTCTGATAACATTTTTCCAATCACTTTGATCCTTAAAGGCTGATATTTAATACCGGATATGGAACAAAATTGATCCTTCTGATCTATTATTTGATCCCGACTTTATAAAAGTGTGTTATTGTACAGCAATATATAAAAGATAATGCTTTATAAGTACAAAAGAGTGATAAGTTTGATAGGTTTATGATTCAAAAGTTCCATACGTCTTAACCCAACTTGCACCCCTTCTACATGGGCAGTCTGATCAAATTGACAAGGGTTTGTACGGTTAAGCCAAATGACCCATTTCCTTTCACGGATTTCATGTCTTTTTGACTGTCTGTTAAACAAACCACAATTTAGACTGACAAGTTTTCTTCAAGCAAAGCACCCGTGATTCGGTTAATTTGACTTGTGTACACGAACATTTGCGTCTAAAAGCATCATGCTGCCGGCTTGAAATGCGTGACGTAAAGCAGTGAATGACTTTCAAAAAAGCCAGTTCGATAACTGTGTTCCAAATCATTTTATATGTATTTATATATACGGTATGCTATCTTCTTTTTTTTTCTTTTTCCCTCATTAAGTGAGTATGTCTTTGATTTGACAAATATCTCTTCCATCAACAAATCATTTTCTATATGTACAGGTCCAGAGTCCTTCCAGATGCACTTGACCCTGAAGAGATTGCCTTGTGTTAATAAAAAAAATAAAAGAAATTATTCATTATTGATCAAAACACTTGCCTTTAAATTTTTTTTCATGATACCTAAGGTCAGAAATAGTCTAATCAAATATCTGGGATCTTTTTCATATTGATAAATGTGTATTTTTTTAAAAACTGATTTACGTATTGTGAAAAGTTTGGCATCATATGGAAAGTCAATTTCTAGTCTTTTCACATATGAAAAGAGAAATTTTCATGATTTTAATTAATGTAGTTATACCTGAAAAAGCAATGAGGACTGACATGGTATCTGGTTGGTGAAGAGCGGGTGGATGAAGAGCCAATCGAATAACACATATAATTGTAAGAAAGTATGTATTTGTAAACACACGTCTCGTAAAAAATAAAAATGTTAGGGTCATGATTGTATAACATTTTCGATATCTTATCCTTATTTATTTGTTTTTAATTGGTTTCGCCGTTACATTTCTCTATACATTACTGTACAAATATGCATATACACTTACAAATTTTAAAATGATATATCTTTTAATTTTGTTGGCGTATTTGGTAAACGTTTTACATTTTCTAAAAAGAAATTTGACGAGGAATCATTAATTAATTTTAAAGTGGTCCATCCATGAAAAAAAAATATATGACGGATAAAATGTCCAAAAAATAAAAATTGTTATATGGTTTTTGATAATCCTCTACAATCTTACCTCAGTGAAATTTTCTACTAAATGTATTACCGTATTTTATCGAAGGCAATCATTACATGCCTCAACCAATATTTGTTCTATCTGGATACACCAGTCTCTGACAAATTCTTATTCAGTCAAGTTGGTTGACCAAATGCATCCTGTTTAAATTTTACTCATCCTATCTAATCATGCTTTTTCAGTAAAAATTAAAATCTTTGGAAAATAAGCTGTCCAGTAATATATAGTTTTGTTGGACTTAACTGCACTCATTTAAAGTTTCAATCCGTTTGTTCACTAATGTTCATATTTTGCCAAGACAACCACACCCTGAAAGTTTCGAAACGATATATAATAGAATAAAACTTTTATACAATTCCAAAAAGTTAATTAAAACCCATCTTTCCCAAAACTGATTTGTTGTAACATAGGAACTTCTTTTACTACACTCTTGCAATGTACTTTTTGAAAATGTGTTGGACATATATTGAGTCCGTTCGTTGCCTGCAAAAATGATTCATCATTCTTTCAAAATAAATCTTTCGGTCAAATTCCAGATGAAATAGTTGACGACCTCCGTAGACTCACCTGTGACATTGAATGACACCAAATTTGTGAATTTAGATTTTAAAGTAACAGTCGCTGAGATGGAAATCAGTGGCTTAAAAAAAACATTTGAATTACTTTAGAAAATTTTACGTAGTGTCACTTGGGTATGTATGCTTTGTTTTATAGATTGCATTTGATCGACATAGGAATCCCCATGCGGTTAATGAACTACCGTATTTGAAACTGAAGCGTGTATTTGTGTGCAAGACACAGATGCAATTTCGTTGTGTATTTCTTCTAAAATGTCAATTAAAATGTGCTATTGAAATAGTTCACCACTAATACGCTCGTACATGAGATCAATTTATTCACAGACACGAGTAATTTTAAAGTAAATTTACATGTATCTCTATGAAAACTGAATAGAATAAGAAGAGAAACAAACTAGCAGTATGTCATTGCGTAGATAAAATTGTGACAATTTCATCAAATAGCATTAGCATAATTGCATGTAGCAGAGTTTGAAATTCAAGCTGCATGAAAACGATTGATATTGGAATATGGTTAAATCTCAATTTTTTTCATAAGTGTATTTTAACCAGTTAGATTTTAATAATTACAAGAATTTCTTTTAATTTGACTAGTTTGCATCCGTATCGCGTCATCCTAGACTTCAATTCAAGATATTTTCCGATGGGATTCCAATGACTATAATGAACGTTGGCGAATGCATTAGAAACAACGACAACAATTGTATCAAGGGATGTTTGCTATGGCACTGTTTTATATGTCGATGATTCTATTTAGAAAGCGAAGTTTCAAATTATATGTGAGCGCGTAGGCGAGAGGATACCTCCTAGGATATTATGAAGAATCTTCAATTGTGTCAAAGACCCATTATGAAAATCATCGAAAGTCTTGTAAAACTGAAAATGTCAACAGCAAGAAATTAGAATATAATGGAAGTTGGAGTGAATGACTGAATATTGAACGACATTTATATATATTTCAGAATAGACATTAATGGAAAATTCATTTTGCAGCTAAGCATTCTTAAAAGTACAAGCAATCCAAACCTGTATATTACACATGAAAAATAAAAAAATATTGTATTGTCCCTTTCATCGTAGCTTCAAAATAGAATGGCAAATGCTCGAAACATGTGTGTCTCTCATTGTTTTTTAATAACGCCTACTGTTACAGTTTGCCAATGGAAGTATACATTGATGAGTCGGGATGTTAAACCATTTCATAATTAAGCACTTGGCGAAAAAAAAATGTTTCAAAAAGTTGTGCCAAACGTGATTGACTTTTGTCACACAGATATGTTATGTTTGTTATTAGTGGTGTTTTCTAAATATGTACTAATTCTTGACCAAATGATTCAAAATCAAATTTTTTCAATACCTCAACATTTTTTCATAATAATATGTGATGACTCAACCCGAAAAGGGGGACTTTGCGACAGAACGCTTTTCGAGAAACTGGTTTAAATAGGCAGCAAAAAATAAAAAACAATAATAAGAATTTCCAGCAGATTTTATGTTGTAAAATTTGATCACCTCGATCACTTTCAACAAGTAAGGTGTCATTTTAAAGCGTAGAAAATGCTGCAACAGATGGAATGATAACATCATAATTGAGATCAACTGCAAAGTCCCCCCTTTCGGGGTGAGCCATCACATATATCGTCACGCTTATAAACATTTTTTTAGTTCTCAGAAAAATTAGAAAAACATAACCGTATACGGTAATAACTTGAAAATACAAAACAAATATAATGGCTGTGGCAACATGTCTGTAGAAGTATTACGTAACTACCAAAAATAACTTAGACATTGATATTTTATAGTAACAAGGTTCAAGGTTCTTTATTTACATGTTTTGAGATAAACAGGAATATAATGCGAGATAAGCAGGTATTTTGCATCAACTGACAGCAGATATAAAACAACGGAATTCACAGAAATATCATAGTTCAATTTTATAAAAGTATTTTAATGGCTCTTCTTAAAAAGTTCCAACATCAAAAAAGTGTACATAGTGGTGTTGAAGAAACGGTATGATTCGACATGAGGGATATATCGACTTGTTATTGACGGTAAAACAAGTATTTCAACGGAACTTTATATTTTTTATTTTCGATATTGGAAAAGACTCATTTTTTGTGAAATTTACAATATAATTTATTCAAATGAGATTAAATTGTACATTAATTGATGTATTTTCCGTTTACTTAGACGGAAACAAGCAAGTTTGGGATTTCACATCTTAATTTGAAACAAAATGTTTTATTTGTTTACAAATATAATTTACTTTGAATGTACTTGCCTTTTATTTCTTGAGAGGTGTACACAATAATTTTGTACACACGTTTGAAGCATGTTCAATGCATCATGTGAAAAAGGTATTTTGTAATGTACACCTTAATATACAGTTTCAGTCGCTGGAATGGTCATGCAAAATTTGAAATCAAAGAATGTGTTTTCCAACTGCTATTATTCTAACAAAATTATATAAGTGTATCCCTTGTGCCGTTTAATAGAAAAACAGCACAACCCGCTGGGTTTGCACTAGATTATGCATAAAATTAGTCTCTTGGCTAGTATTTCCTGTCTGAAGTTGAGTATTTCTGTATCACAAAAACAAAGAAAAGCCATTAGCCCATAGATGATTCCTAAGGGATATTCGTTTTTGACATCTTTCTATGTATACAGAGTGAGTCAAAATGAATTGTAATTTAATCAGTGATTATATATAACCAGTTCCTTTTATTCTCTTGCAAAATTGTTCCTGTATGATATGTCATATTTCATTAGCTTTCATAAAAACAATATTGTGTTGTAATCAAGCAAAGCATTCTAAAGTTATAGTCATTTGAGTAGAGGTACCCAATTTGAACGGCGAACAAACTACGCTATTTAGTTTACGTGCGTACTGGTAACAAAGGCTGTTGTCTCTTTCAAATGTTATGATAGGAACGCCTATGGAAATAAAATATCAAGAAACAATAGGCTGTTGAATGTGGACTGTGAAGTATCGGGTAGTGGGTTGACTCTTGAGGTAATGTTCAGGTCTCTTAGATCAAAAAGCTCTTCTAATTCGGTTGTTGTTTTGTTGAATCATCCGGATCAGGATCTTCCAGAGCCTTCCTTGTTTCTGTTACAAAGAGTTGTGTGGTCTTTAGCTTATAACCAATATTTGTAATAGCTTGAGGTGATGGAATTGGTTAGCATCCGTAAATGACAGATAAAACAGACGGTGATCTTCAACCGGAGTTTGAGTCTGATAATACTTAATTGCAACACAAATGTCTGTGCCGGTTGCTACATTGTTGCGCCATGATTTATCTCCTGGCATTGGATGTCAAGACTGTGCACTGATATCTGAATTGACCATCAGTAACTTTGATCTGCATCATTAAATCTTCTTCAGTATCTCTTCATAACACGTGCCCGTTTGATATTTTGAATGCAGCGTAAAGTTTATTAATGCGCTATCAATAAGATATTACTGCTGTACAGTAGTTACAGTAAAGAGTTCATGTTGAATCAAATTTGTTCGACATCAAAATTGGGTACCTTTGCTTAAACGGCTGTAACCTTTGAATACATTTATCAATTTCAACAAACTAAAATTCTAATGAAATCTGATTAAATTTGCTATCTATCAAGTATAATTAAAATTGATAACCATAAAGATATTTCCTGTAAAAAAATCTTCCGTTGATTACACTTTAATTTGACTCACCCTGTATAATCAGCAAAGGCTTTGCAAAACGATCCTTAAGGGCTAGTGACACGTGCTCATTTTTACCATACATAAAATCAAGACAACTGATTGTATGTTAACCTTACGTCTAGACAATGTAATTGATCAGAATAATCGGCTAATATTCCTTGTAAATTACTACAAAAATGTCAAAATCCCTTTCAGCACCGAATATGAGTTATTTGATACATCGATGTATGTTTAGAATTTTTTTTTCACATATGCTTTAAATATGTTGACATTTTCTCGGTACTTCTTTAAAGTTACCGATTATCATTTCCGTACAATCTTAATGGCAGTTGATTTGTGATTTAAAATAATATAGGCAGCCAATATATGACACTCTACATCCGATTCAGCTTGAACTTTTAGTGAGGATACAAAATTCGATTAAAATCAAATGAAAACGTTAAACTAAGTCTAAAATAATTTTCCTGAAGAGTATAGTCGGCGGACCCGGGGTCCCCCCTCCTAAATAATACGAGGGGGGCGGACCCCCTCAAAAAATAAAGAAGAAAGAAAGAAAAGGTAAGGAAATTGAAATTTTCCCTTTTTTGATAATATAAACGTTAAAAAAAAATTGTCAATTTTTAGTAAACATTGGACACTTTGCCGCAAATTTCAAGATTGTTTAATATAATTTTTAGCTGAAATTAGCCGATTTGACAGATTTGTTTGCGCGACTGCGCGCGCATTACAAAAATTTGCTCCGACCATTTTTGCTCAAAAAGGCCGCCCCCCCCTAAAATGTTTACCTTCCGCCGCCACTGCTGAAGAGACGATGTATTTGTAGCCTTTAATATTTATGGTATAATATGACTGTGAATCTTAGTTATTAACGTTTGGTTCACTCAACAAATAAAATAAAGAAATAAATAAAAATAGGGAATACATTTTCT
>JXSR01S003952.1:30612-40665 GCA_000969725.1 Ophiothrix spiculata
GAAGCCCCGGAAAAATATAAGTCGCCATTTAAAAAAATATATGCATGCTATGAAGCTGAAACTTGACTTGCAGGGCGTGTTAGAATTATTATTTCCCTTCTTTATCAGCAAAAAATCCGACGAAAATCCGTCATTTAGAACTTTTATAGCAAAATTTTGATTTTGGTGGCCACTTTTGCCAAAATCCCGATTTTTCAGATTTTCAACCTATATGATGTCATAATTACGTAACGCCTTGGCCGATTTTTGTGATCTTGGTATCATTGGATAGGGGAGGACCATACCTATCTATTAATAGCAAAACCAAGTTCATAGGGGGTTCCGTTCCAAAATTTTAGGGGGGTTGCAACAACCCCCCCCCCCTTGGGTAGACGTGTTACAAAAAATAGCCTGGGTAGACGAGGGTTAAAGTGCAACATATGGTTCTCTTTATATTGAGAATACAAGTTCAGATACAATAATATAAAATGGTTACACAAACCTTCATAATGTTTAAAGTGTCATTCTGCCTAAAATGCCTACAATAACATATAATGTTGCTGATTTGTTTAGGTGATGAAGATACCATAAACGTTAAACCTGATAACAGGATCCTTGTATCCGTCTGACGTCTGTCACGAAAACCATTATCATACATGTATTAACGTATGCAGGATATAAGCACACTTTCGTGTTTAATAATAATTTAAAATATATAGGTCTTATGTTTAATGTGGTAATGCTCTAAATTTCCAGGAGAATCATTGGTTACACTTGAGAAAATATATATGAGTGGTGCTCTGGCAAAATGGGCGGAAAGTCGCGCTTGAAGATTTTGGATAAATGCCTGCTAAAGTAAAAATATGGTGAAAACATCATTGTTTTTGACATAAAAAGCATTAATGCAAAGGTGTTAAACTATAAACCGCATCTTAAATGTCAATTATGCCGGGAAGTGCAAATTTTCAATAGTAATTGATCGCGTTTTGCTATCATACACTATATTAATCAGTTACTTTAAAATCAATTTGTGATATTGTAATACTGCCAGATTTTGAGTTGACTGTGTTGTTTTTCGATCTGTTAGTGAAGATTGTAGAAAAAAGTATGGAATATTGTATACCTTTCGAAAGAGATTATAGAGAATCTAAATATGTCATAAACTCATTTTTGAAAATCGCGACTTTCTGCTTATATGGATTTTTACTTTTATTTAACTAAATTATTTTTAGTTAAAAAATGCGCCTATCTATTTTAAATCTCATTTAAAGGACCATGGTCCGATTGCCTCAATTTTTTTTTTCAAATTGTTTGAGATTTTGGTACCAAAATGTTGCTTATATTTCTTTAATAACCCATGTCCCAGTTATGTTCCGTTTTGGAGATATATATAAAAATGTGTCTAATAATGGTAACCATATTTAAATTTACACAATAACGTATAGGCCACAATGCTTAGCAGTGAGACCAAGCAGAAAATATTGTTAACAAGAAAATTTGACCCTATCAGAATCAATATCTCTATCCGCTACACTGAATTCGCATATTAAAAGACTGGTCAGACATAACAACAGCACCAATGTGTGTCTCGCGTGTATTAAGTATGATAATTAGCCCAACATGTGCGATCTGGACCCAAACAAATGATCATGTCCTGAGTGGTTCCACTGATCGCATGTAGCCTATTAACTGTATTAACAGAATAGGCGTACGTAAACATACAAATCAGACTAATTTTTCTCGATTGGAAAACGAAAATAACGACAGGGGTCCAGTCCTGGCTTACGATCACAATCTTTAGCATAACAGGCCGGCATGTTTTCCCTTATTTTTTTTTTAAACAAAAGTTATGGTATAAAATCGGAGTCGGACTTTTTTCTCCATAGACTTAACCTCTGGCGTATTAGACAGCATGTGTATGCAAGACTGACCATCGGAAGGCATGTGTGGAGAATACCTGACAAGAGTAGGCCTAAATGATGAAGGATGGGATTGAGTTGATTTTATTTGTGTAAACCTGTTAAAGTTGTAAAAAAAAATCAGAAACCCAATTATGTCGGTGTCTCTACTCTTAAATAAATCTATTGAACGTTTAAAATGAAAGATTGCCCGCGGACTCGAACCCGGCCCAGAAAATGAAATGACGTTGGTCTGATACTAAAAAGTCATTAATGCCCGGCGCCTTAGTCCGCTACGCACATAATATAACGTTACTTATAGTACTATACAAATTTGGCCAAAACGATATTCCGTGTCGCTCTGTGTAATTATGCTAGTTACGCTTGCGCGATGCATGAGGTCTTTGGATCGGTGTATTGTGCATAGTAATTACCTATCGCGCTGTGCAGTATGTTATGCGATACTGGCAATAGAAATTATTAATGAGGACTTCATTCGATGTTGCTATTGTTTCGATGTTGCCATTGTGAAGAATCAACTCAATTGATTTTGATGTATTTGGTATCAAATTAATCTTTGATTAGTATAGTTTCTCGGCTTGGTCATAAGATTGTTCTAATGATAAAATAATTCAAAAAAACTTACCTAGAACGACTATACAGTTACAATATTCATCTGCAAAAACCTTTTAAGCATTGAAAATCATGTGAAAAAGATGCAAATTTAATCAGTTTTTACTCGGAAATAAAACTAGTCACAAATTAAGTTGAAGCAATCCGTGAAAGTACAGATAGTAAAGTAATAATTTATCTAACTTAAAAAGCTTTGCTATCATTTAATTATCTAAAACAAGCGAAATTCCCTTAAGCTTTATACGCCATGAAAATATCACGGTAAAAGAAGTGGGCGGAGCTTAAAGTCAATTTCTTGAATCGATATCGTGACGTCAAAATCTAAACAGTTCAATAGCTGGGGCTGCTTTCAAGAGACTTTCGTCACACGTGCTGATTCCGTATAGACAAAGGAGTACATTTAGAGGTGAGCACCGGAATAATACCCCGATATCAGGTGATTGTAAGGCTTGTGAGGCGGCTCTAAAATACAAAATTGCTCATAAAATCAAAACGGCTTGACCGATTCAGCTAAAATTCTAAATTTAGATCTCTTGAAAAATCTGACCAAGCTCCTTTAAACAAAATGTTGTTTGATATATATGAATTCAATTTCAATTTTGTAAGGTGTAAAATATAACACGAAACGGATATACCTTGTTTTTATATCCTTTTACTTTTCATTTCCTGCTTTGAGCTTAAGATACAACCTTGTCTGGCTTATAATATTTCGTGGAAATGTCATATTTGGACAAAACTCCAACAATATAGTGGTCGTTGACTTTATTACCGCATTGCTGTTCTTGGATTTTTTTACTTAAAAGCATCACACATTCTTTGTTAAAACTCAAGACAGTCGAGCAAAATAATAAAAAATAAATAAAATACTAAAATAAGAGACCCAAAAAAATACTAATTACGCATTGAATACTTGGACATAGGAAGACACCAGGACCTTACAATCATGCCTCGCTGCCAATGGTATTTTTTGTAAGGTTGTGATGAGAGAGTTTAGAGAATAAACATGCTTGAAATGCACAACTGATATGAGATCTGCGGATTGTGCTATGTTACCCTCTCATCAAAACCTGTACACAAAGCCCATTGGTAGCAAGGCATGATGGGAAGATCCCGATATCTTATTTAACTCTTGTATCCAAGAACAGATTCTTACGACTCAGCTGCTATATTTCGACTTGTCTTTTATCTGTTTCCACTCGTCCAATTAACTAATGTCAGCGATGAACTCAGAAATAAAATATTATTGTAATGGTTCGATCGTACAGTTTGATTTTGATTTTTAGAACTTCGCTTGGTGTGAACAGTTTCCCGAGATAATTACGCTATAATAATACAAATTTTCTCTTCTAGATGTTTGACGGCATTTTGCTGCTTTACGTCACCTGCCTATTGCCTCATATTGCAGTTATCGCCCACTGCAAGCTACACCGCGACCTTTGTATTGCTAAACCAAGTCGGAGATCTTTAACCAGGTTTAATTGACGAACAACGCAAGTGTATCTACCAACAACGGTCATTCTGACCAATCAACGCCTATTTACGGGCCGCTGTCCCAGTATAATATGGTTAACAAGGCATTTGGGGTCTGTCTTACGTGTATTTTTAATGGACTCGATCAGGTCCTTTAAATTATCGTATGCTAATGAGTATGGTGTCATGAGAACGAAAATTTCATGATCTTGATTGACATGTGTGTACAAAGTTGATAGCTTAAAGGTTGCGAGCGTGTTGGGCCAATGAAAGTGGGTATGTCAAAACTCCTTGGCACAGGAAATTTACACCTGAAATAGCGTGGGAAATCCGAATGAGCTGACCGGGGTCTTGTTACAAAATATACCTAGTCAGGCTTACCCTTTGGTCTTTTGAGTTCACTAAAAATATCACACGAAAGCTTAATAAATCAGGAACAAAATGGTAAATGTACGAATAATATCGGCTGGTTAGTTTTGATACAGCGATCTTGGTGAGTTTTCATCCTATACCTAAAACACGGGAAGATATCTCGGGGTCATGCATCAATTACGAGCGTTGTGTGTGCATTGTATAGGAAATGTTGCCGATAACTGCAATATGTTATTTTGAAATGTCTCTGTTGGCTTTTTTCTGAAATAAAAAGAGTTAATGTTAATTTACGTACGAGCATATAATAAGATATCCATTTGAAGATCGTAATATTTTGTCTCTGCTGGAAGTTATCTTGTCACATTTCGGAAATTTGTAATAACAATAATAATAAAAAGAATGCCATTCCGTGTTTTAACAAGTAGTGTTCAAAAGCAGGAAATAATAAGTCGATATCAGTTGTCACAATTAAACATCAAGCATAATATAACATACGTGTTTCGAGGTCTAGATATGCCAAGCTTAATTAGAACGTTAAATGTTGAAGTCTAACATTTCATTTTTGCGATGTATTTTAATCCCTTTCAAAGGTTAATTTCTTCGCAACTACATCTATCGCCAATGCTTTCACTATGTCATGCCGTTGTCGATAAGTCTTGCGACGTTCTCCGGATGCATTCAAGAGGCAAAATTTTCGTTTGGAAAAGTGATTGATAAACAATAGTGAGAACATCATCAAGACGTCGTCAAAACAACATCCCGACATTGACTTGACATCGGGAATGAACTGCTTTGTTTTCTAATCTGCTAAACATCAATGACGTTTTCAAGATGCACTCCTTCCCGAGTGCATAATCACTTCGTTCTTTCACTTCAGATTTTGTTCAAAATGGTCTCAAATTGTGCCTGTCGACAAGAAGTAATAGTGTCCAATGACTAGGATGTACCGTTGCTATGATTACAGGGAAAAGTAAACTTTAGGTTATAGTGATAATGGACTTTTTTTGGAAACATGGAAACAATTGATTTGAGGCTCTGTAAACTGTTACTTTGTGTATACATTTACAAAAGAACATGTTGAGACCATTTTGAACAAAAGGGGACACTTTTGAAATTTTTGACTCCCATGGACCAAAACACGTAACCTCTATTATGACCTTTTACGTTTTTGGATATAACTCGGAAACTATACATCACAGATGGGTAAAACTAAATCAAAAAAATAAATTTTACCTTCTGTGTTGGCAGCCTTTTGATTTTTGCAAAATAATCAATTTTTACTAACATACATCATCAAACTCCACAAAATATATTGTGTTGAATTTTCATTTATTTACTAGTCTATAGGCGTAGATGAACCATGGCTGTATGGTGACCACAAAATGGCATCGTTTATTATTTTTATATTGCAATCAGTGATTCGTATTTCGTTGTACTGTATGTGTGCAAAAATATTAGCAATAGATAGGAAGCGTAAATGCTGTGCCACCAACCTGTATATGAGTTATACAGCTTTTTCTGTACTTTTCATTTATACAAACGCAGATACTATAAACAATCCTGCAAAACCTCCGACATTGTAAGTTGCGTTTTTAGATACCGCATCTGAAAAGTTCTGAAACTAGAACATGCAATGCATTCTAACCTACATGCAATATTATGTTTTTGAAACCCAAAATCTAGATTGAATCACTGCCTTGAAGACAATCCTCAACTTGTTGACACATTCTTTCGCACGAGCTCTCACAAGCAGATGTTATATCGATTCAAACTAGCGAGTAAAGTTGTGGGATTTCATATATTATTTGAAATATATAAAATGCTGTGCTGGAGTACAAATATAATTGATCTAGTTACAACGAATGTGTTTTCAATCAAGTGTATACTTTGCCAACTGTATCGTGTTTCTTTCATGGGCGTTGTACACGGTTGCTCATAAAGTTAGAATAAAAATATTTAACCACTTTTTTTATTTAAAAGTCAATTTATGATTAAAATATCTGGAAGCTTATGTTCCTTTTGGTCACATTTGATAGGTAATTTTGTAGGGTGTGAAATGGAACTCCGAATGTGATCACTTTTTTTATGTACTTGTAAGAGGCAAAAGCAAAAATGGGGCAAAAACGTAATGTTTAGGTGATTTGACCCCGCCTTAGTCAAGGTCACTTCTCTACCCAAGTTGAGTGCTCTTATAGAATGTTTATCTGTAATAGAGTGAACAGCAGGTGATTGAATGTCTTAGTCACGCTTGACAGCGCCAACAGAATGCTTGGAAGCAAAGCACAAAATGATCCTTCAACGCTCAACAATTTACAAAAATAGGATTGTGGTAAATGTGGAATGGTTTCCGGCGGTATATAACATCTTAAAAGGTTTTGAAGATGTCATATACCGCCAAAAATCCTGGCAATGCTCTTGCGATGCATTGGAAAATAATCGCATCGGGAGTTTGCTCTGCAATACCCTGGACCCAACATAGTTGGACCAAGCCATTGCATTGGTTTGAAAGTTACTTTACTATTATGCCACTCTAATATATCATGCGTAATTACATGTCGCCTTGACCAATGTAACAGCCTTCTTTATGGCCTTCCTGACTCACACATTTCCAAACTGCAAAGATACAAAATTCGGCGGCAAGACTGGTTACTCGCACAGGGTTTGGTGATCATATTACTCCTGTCTTACAACAATTACATTGGTTGTAAGTAGAATACCGTATTAAGTTCAGACTTTTGGTCTTAACATACAAATCTCTACATAGATTGGCACCTGTTTATCTGCAGGACCTTGTTAAGAAGTATATTCCACCTCGTAATCTACTTATAAGTAATAAAATGCATTGCAATGACATTTCAACCCTCATTATGAGGACCATATTTAATTTGTAACCATTAATCGTTGACCATGTTATCTAGGTGAAAGGTTTATGTGTATAACACTGTTGTTTGAACCCAATGGAAATAGGGACATTTTATTTCTAAGTGTCAAAATAGATGGCGCTATTCATAAAAACTCATTTTTGGATGTGGAAGAGATATGCTGTTGTGTACTACCGAAATTAGATATGCAAATGAAGCAAATGACATCAAGGAAATTTAATTTATCATTTTTAACCAAAATCTTCACAGATCAAACAACATAATCGATAATCAAATATAATCAATAATTTGAAATATGTATAGCGCCCTCTTTTTTGCACAATTCTAAATTTACAAAAAATACCAATAAATGAGCTCAAAATTAACCAAATTTCATCCAAAATGATATAAAATTTTAAGAATGGGTTCAAAACTTTAGTATGCAACACATTCCAGCTATTTATATTGCTTTTTCAACGTTCTGTGAAGAAAAAAATGAATTTTGGGTTAAAAATGAATAAATGTCCACTTCAAACAACAGTGATAAATCATACAGCACCTGATTGTTTTAACTAACGTGTGTAGCGCTAACTGTTGTTTGTAAAGTATTATTCATTTTAAATGAAAATAAATCACAAATTACGTCACAAAAAGTGGCAAGTTACAGAAATATATAAAATACTGTGGAGTACAAATGTAATTGACCTAGTTACAAGGAATGTGAAGGTTAAAGGAAAATAAAGGTTTTAATCTATTCTCAAATTTTGTTTTATTTTGATTGAAATTTTATTAGTTTTGAACCCATCTATTGGTATTTTTGTGAATCAGATTTGTGCAAAAAAGAGGGCGCTATATGTTCCAAATATTGTGTATATATAATTTTGGTAGTATACAACAGCACATCCCGTCTACATCTTAAAATTGATTTTAATGAATAGCGCCATCTGTTTTGACATTAACGTATAAAACGGCCGGGGGAGGGGGGGGGGGGGTTTTTACTGACAAATGGTATACGGTGGTGCTCAAAGGTTTTGGGGTGCATTTTCGTAATTTTGGTATATTGATGGGTGGGTTTTCGTCACAGACCCAATGCGCCCAATTTGCAAAATTTGGTGTTTTTTGGAAAATTTTGTCAAAAAAGCACCCAATTTGCCCTTAATTGGGTGCTTTTTCTAGAAAAATGGTATAGAGATGGGTCACAAAATCACGCTTTTTGAGGTATAGAGATGGTCAAAATGTCGAAGTCTCCTTTGAGCATCCCCGTACATGTTTTTTTAAGAACACCCCCCCCCCGGGATGAAATGTCCTCATTTTTACAGGTTTTAAACAACAGTGAGCAGGAATACCACTTTTGACAGTGTTTCGGAGTTTCAAATGTGCTTTAAGGCTACATTCCCTAAAAACGAATCTGAGTGTCATGTTTACTGCAAGTTTTTACCTACTTACACCTATATACAGTGTGTCCAAGAATGAAGTTATCAAGATTTCAATTCCACATAATTCAAAAACTAAAATGTCCCAGACACTGAAAGTTGTTGACAATTATGCCTAATGTCTCTACTTGCTTTGGTGCAAATATCAAAAAAATCCATGCAATAATTATCTAGTAGTGACCGTTTGAAGCTCCAAAGGGCTTTGGACACTTTTCCCAGTTTGGAGAAGTCGTAAAAATCCAGCGGGAATTAGCAGGGGAAGTATGCGAGCTAGGATATCATCTTTACCAACATTTCTGTTTTGTTTCGCATGCTGCTTCTCCTTGATGATGCCTTGGAGTCTTAATAAAGGTTCAGTAGAATGTAAATTCGGCTTCTACCTTGGCGTCCACACGCTACTTTTTTGCAGTTCCTTCTGTCATCCGATACCATCAGCTTTTTATTTTCTGACATTGTTAAGATGGAATACTTGTGCGGTTGGGATATCTGGCTCCTGGTAATGTTAAATAAATCTTTCCATTGTTTTAATGATACCTGCACTTTCCAGGTATTGGTCAATCATAATACTCTTTTCTCCATGGACAAATGAGGTGTTATGTTTGCTTTGAATTACCATATTCCTACAACCACTGCTATCAGGGTACCAGCCCTTTAGCGTACTTTCAAATTAGCCGCTCATTGATTTTCCTAAACGATTACCTAATAAAATATTAAATGATTTTTGCAGATGAAAAGAAAACAGATTTAGGTTAATATAATCTTGAAAACAAAGACACTTATAATTGGACAAATATTATCATGACTATGTCTGTAAAGATGACGTTCTTGTTGCATGGTTATGCTGCAAATCTCTGTTGAAATTTTTACAACTTTAACTAAACTGGGAAAAGTGTCCAAACCCCTCTGGAGCTTCAAATGCTCATTTCTAGAAAAGTAATACATGCATTTTTTTTATTTTTGCACCACACAAAGTCAAGACTTTGGGCATGATTGTAACTAAGTTTCATTGTCTGAAACTATTTGGTTTTTGAACCGTGTGGCGTTGAAATCTTGATAACTTCTTTCTGGGACACACTGTATATCACAATATCACAATTTTTGGTGGCGTACACATTAAATAGAGTCTCTAGTTTATACGTGGAACTTTACTTGTGATTTCGCGTCCATTATCAAGGTCAAAATGATGCCTAAAGACTACTTCGAAAAAGTTGACCCTTTTTCGCCGAAACTTCATAATTTCATGATGTTCGAACAATTTGACTGGTTTCAAATTTTGACAGATTGTAGGCTTGATACTTCTTATTGAATTACAAATGATATTTTATAAATATGTTGACTTGATTTTGAATGATAATGTAACAAACCCGCGTTGTTTTGCCCGAAAATCCGGACGTGAATTACGACTCG